>NW_010580553.1:34517-66055 GCF_000705375.1 Tinamus guttatus | reverse complement strand
TCGGTCCCCAGCCTGTACTGGTGTCTGGGGTTATTTCTCCCCAGGTGCAGGACCTTGCACTTGGCTTTGTTGAATTGCATGAGGTTTTTCACCGCCCAGTTGTCCAGTCTGTCCAGGTCCCTCTGAATGGCAGCGCAGCCCTCTGGGGTATCAGCTTCTCCTCCCAGTTTCGTGTCATCAGCAAGCTTGCTGAGTGAGCGCTGTGTGCCTTCATCCAGGTCATAGTAATAATTTCTCATCTCCTATTGCAGTGCTTGTGTATTGTGGGCCCGCACATATTGTCCTATAGCAGGACAACTCCACTAGATGCTTCTGCCTTAAGGTGTTCAGAGCAAATCACGCTGTTGAAGTGAATTTCCTGTCTCAGTTCATATGGCCTGTAGCTGTCTCTGGTGGTCCAGCTGGCCAGAAATTTCCATTTGCAAAGAAAACTCAAATGTTAATGATGGGAGTTGATGCTTGAGCTCCCTAAATTGCCAGCAAAGCCAACATGGGGATCCCTTGGTGCCTGCTGGGTGGTGCTCACGCTGGTGGTGGCTCCCAGCACCTCAATGCCTTTGTGGTCTCCTGTTTTTCCCTTAGCTCTTCCAGAAGGTCATTTTGGTTCCTTTTGACACGCACAGCTCTCTACTCATCTCACTGTTAACTCTGCAGTCTTTCTCCCTCCAGGTGTTCAACAGTTGCACATTGTGATATCTGTTAAAAAAAAATCATCACTCTAAATAAGTAAAGTTAGAGTTAATTTACTCTGAAGACATGTGTCCGTTAGGGGTACTCAAGACACCTCTAAGTTTTTCCAGGGGCTAAAATGTACTTTTAAGGTAAGTAAAGTAGGGATTCTCCCATAATCTCCTATCTCCAGGAGATGGAGCTCCAAGAAAAACACTAATTACAGTTTCCTTTGTAATTTAAATTGCGAAGATTAGCAACACTAATTCTGTCTCTGTCTGGGAAGACTTGTCAACAGCTCAATTACCAATAGTGAGTCTCATTTCTTATTCCAGAAGTGTAGTGATAGGAACTGTGAGGGGAAAAATACCTCAGCTAGAGAGAGTCTGGGCCTGTATCCAATTGTGAGTAATGATTGCTGGAAACAAGGCATGAGCATTTAACAAGGAGAGTAATTAACTATTAGTGTAGTTTAGGAAAATATAACACAGATTTTTGCTCGCTTGGAGCTTTCAAATCCAACATTCAGGAGCTTACTCAGTGAATACTTCTTTTGAAGTTATTGAGCTTAGTAAAGAATCTGTCGTAGGAACACCTAAGACCTACGTTATGGTGGAGGTAAAAAGGCTTAATAGAACTGCTTGGCTTTGAAATCTCAGTAACTGGGTTGCACGCATGCATGTGAGGGGAGAATTTGGTCTTTACTCATTAAGAACATTTATGCTGAAGGAACCTTATGCATCTGGAATTTGAATAGAACGACCTGCTTTGAGCTCGGACTGCTTTCCAAAGCGCTGAAGGACGTGGAACCCTTCACTCTGGGAAGGAGCTGTCGATCCTGAAGGCTTCTGCTGCTTCTCAGGTTTGACTGACTGTGCCCTGCTGCGCTGTGCAGGGCTTTGCCCCCAAAGGTGCTTTCCTTGCTGGGTGAGAGCTGTCTGTGCAGGGCGTCCTGGCTGAGACTGGAGCCAGGATGCACAGATCTGGCCCCAGTATGTGAGTGTGTGCTTGGATCTCTTCCTCCCGTTAAAAAAAACAGGGGTGGTAGGAGGGAAAGGATTTTTCAGTGGTGTGCTCTGAAGTTTCTCAGAATAGATTTATAGCAGGAACAAGTGCTAAACTCCAGTGCCAGATTTTGTGAGGAGAGTCATGGAAGGTTTTGCAGACCTCTGATTTCTTTTTCTTTTTTTTTTTTAATGTTTGTTTGGTTGTTTGATTTGTAACCTGGAAATTCCAAATAAGAGGAGAACTTTCAAAGAAAAATCATCACCAAAAGCCAAAGCGTTTGCTACAAAAGCTGTTTATTTTTTTCCATTTGGGAGGAAAAGAAAGAAAAGAATAGGAAAAAAACAGATAGTGATGCACACATGTGCCTTATTTTTTTTAATAGTAGAACACAGGTAGAGGACTTTGCTCACACAGAATTTTTAAGTCACAAGGGAGTTTTTAACCAACAGTAAATAGTATTGACTATAACAAATGTAGCTTCAAACTGAAAAATAACTTCCAGTGGTGCAGGCAGAAGTGTTCAGATATATTCAGCTGGAACCCTGACTTTGTTTTGAAGGTTAGACTGAATATCTACCGCAATAACAATCAGTCGAGGGATAAAATTAAATCAACATGCAGCTTCATGCTGTTGGAAATGCTTAGAGCTGGTTCGTTTTCTGAAGATGAGTGTTGTAGAAATCAAGACGTGCCTTTGCCTTCAAAAAAAGAAACAGAGATCTGTTCTTCTTCGTGCCAATATTGCTGTTTTGTAACGGTGCTTTCTGGCATGTGGGAATGCTTTTGCATGCAGGTGATGCTTTGAAGTGCCGAGTTCAGTCTTTGTAAGCAGTAACTCTCCCTGGATTTTATTATTTACCATATTTTTTTTTCAGAATATTATACTCCTGCATGAACTACAATAAGTACAGAAATTTATGTCTGAGAGAATCCTACTGTGCCAAGCTTCCTCGTGTGTCCTCCATATCCTCTGATCTTTTTCCTTGGATTTATAGAGGAAACTATGGGTTGTGACGAAGCTGAATAGTTCAAGGTTGGCCAGGCTCTACCTGTTGTCTCATGTCCAGAGAATGGGGCCTGCAACTGCTTACAGCTCACTGCTGTCTGTATCACCCAGGCTCTGGCTCTACTTGGATGAAGGGATATGTTGAAACTGAGGTACCTACAGGACTCACCAACCCATGTTTGAAAAGGTCCCTCTTAGGGAAAAACAGTAGGGGCAGGATCAGTCCTACAGCTTTGCTGCCAAGGCAAATGGGCAAAAATGTACAACAGTGTGCACACAGACACTAATATTTTATTAATGTGTTTTTTCCTCAGGAGCTCTGGGGGCTTGTTGCTGTTTTGTGTATCTATGAGCTCTGGTGTGCTTGTCTTTTCTGGAAGGAGGAGCCTGAGGTCTCTTCTGGTCCTGTTTCTTATGAATTAAGGACAGCCTGAAGGGGAAGCATCCCCTGATAAAATCCCATATTCACAGAGATTAGGAAATAGTTCAGTGCCATACGAAGCATAGAGCAGGTATCTCAAGAGTCAGCCTAGAAGCTGCCATGCCAGTGTTTGTCGCAGTGCAAACATTTGCAGGTGCCAACTTTTATTCCTTCTATTTTCATGGCTGGAAAAAAGGGCAAATTGAAATTGCTTTGCTCCTTCTTATTTAGTGTGCTAGTGCTCAGCTCCTTGTGAATCACTGCTTCACATTGTTCATTACTGGGGGCACGCACAGATCTGGAAAAAAAGTGGCTGAAGTGCCTTGCCTTGGTCCCTGCTTTCCCATGACAAATTCTAGCTGAGCGTCCCCCAACTTTCTGTGCATCCAGCACTTCTTGGCAGCCTCCTGTTGTGGGATGACTGTGCCTGCAGCAAATAAGAAAGGTTTTGGCATGCAGATTTTTTCCTGGGATATTTCAGGGGTGTTTCAATGAATCCCGCATTTCATTTCTCCCCCCACCAAAATCTGTCCCTGACATCTCCCACCCAAGTGGCAGAGCTGCCACTAATTGGCCTGACAAGTGGAACAGCTTCTTTCTGAGGGAACTCTGGACCGTCTTGGAGAAGAATTTGCTCTGAAATCCTTTCCCTGCCCTGTATTGTCTACATACACACCTTGCTTCGCAGGAGTGCGATAATCACAGTCCCAAACATAGGCAGATACCATAGTAGTTGTTTTCTGTCATTCCAAAGAAACAAAAACCAAAACTTGCTTATAATAATGCTGCTAAGGCTGCAGTGAACAACCTGGTTCAAAGTAGACAAATGCTTTTTTTTTTTTTTTTGCTTTTTTTTTTTCCCCGCCCACCTTCTCCCAACTCATTTGTGGGGTTAGAGCAGATCAGAACTCATAGGAAAGGTTTCATCCTTATATGATTTCTTCTGTCATGTGAAAACAAATGTTGAAGGGTGACTTCATGGTTAGATCAACAGATCAGCATCCATAGGATACAGGGTTTGGCTTCTGTTCCTTGGTACTTTCACTGAATCACAATGTGATGGGGCAAATTGTTCCATCCATCTGTACGTCTCCTCTCCCACTTGCCCTTTACCTGTCCTGTCTGCTCTGAGTCAGATGGTAGAACTAGAATATATCCCGTAATCATAGTGGTAGTAACTTCATCCAGGTTGTTATTTTAGTGTATCTGGGTGAGGAAAAAGAGACCACTTTCCTTAAGAAAGAAAAAAAAAGTTGGGAGGAGGGCAGGCTGAGCACTTAAAGCAATTTCCATTAAAAAAAAAAAGTAGAAGGGAAAGGCCTCATTTTGCAAAGAAACAGGTCACTCAAGGGTCCTCGGACCCTGAGGCTGAACTGTCCATTGATAGTGGTGTGGTGGGGTCAGCAAATGGGGGAGTTTAGGGACCTTTGCTTCTTGGAAGCACTCAGAGGTTCTGCATTACCGACAGAACTAGAGATAATGGCCACAAGCTGAAGCACCAAAAGTTCCACAGGAACTTAAGGAAAAAATTTTTTTACAGTGAGGGTGACAGAGCACTGGAACAGGCTGCCCAGAGAGGTTGTGGAGTCTCCTTCTCTGGAGATCTTCAAAACCCGCCTGGATGCCACCCTGTGCCACGTGCTCTAGGTGACCCTGCGTGTGCAGGGGGTTGGACTAGATGATCTCTAGAGGCCCCTTCCAACCTTAACCATTCTATGATTCTATGATTATCCTCAAAGCGATGGGTGGCGTGGGTGTCCAGGTGGGTTCAACAGTGCTGAGGGTTTCTAGCTTCATTCACAAACTTAGTTTGCAAAGAAGGACATGTGCTGGGGTGATATGCTTAGCTTGAGGCTCTGTTGGGGCTGGTTAGTCTTTTAAAGTTACTTAGAGTAGTCTGAACCCGGCGTTTTTGCAGCTACTGATCAGCTTGCACAAGGTTGGTCGTGGCCCCATCACTTCTTAAGCAACGTGGCATGTCCTGAGGCAAACTCTAGAAACGCTCAGACTCTGCAGACAATGTATACGTAGCAGATTCCCTGTCCCTATGGAAGCATCCCAGGCCCAAATGCGCTGAAAGGGGGACTCCACACCTGCGGAGCGGTCAATGGTTGTGAAGGTTGGCGTAGGTAGGGGAGATGCATCGACAGCAAAGGGTTATGTTGGCTTGGTGGGATTTTAGCTTCTTACCTGAGGGTTTCCTACTGCAGAAATAAATGATGGAAACTAGGCCACTGCCCAGAGAGGGCAAGAAGCCATTTGGTGTGACCCGCGCAGGAGGTGGCACTGGATGGAGCATCTTTTCGTGCTGAAGGACTCAAAGAGTGTGGGGAGGGGTGGAGGGTTTTTCAGTGCCAAGCTGGAATGGCTGCGTAATCCAAACTTTCTTGTTTCTTGAATAACCCAACTCCAAGCACAATCGGGCTTCAGTGATGTGGGGAGAATGTTATTAGGAGGTTGCAATGAGGAAAGAAGACTGTCTTTTGTAAGCAGTAAATGAAGGAGTTATTAAAAAGGAAGGACAAAGCTAGCAAAAGCCTCATTCATGTTACAGGTTCAGGCATGGGACAGAGAAGAAATCTGCAAGAATCTGCCTTTCAGCTTTTTCTATTGCCTGTATTTGAATGGGAAATTGGATATCCCCAGGATCCTGGGAGACAGCGCACATGAAAACAGCACCGAATTCCTTCAAGGAGGAAGTGACATCTGTTTTGCATCTAAACATAACTTGAGGTCTAGTTAAAACTGTTGTTGTGATGGAAGGGCAAAAAAAAACACACAGAAAATTCTCCTTGCCTTTCAGCTAGGAATCTGTGCAGCCAAGCAGAGGGAATACTAATGGAGTTCTCTGATCTTTCCTCCTCTTACAAGTCAATGCCACCCCCATTTCAAACAGGCCACTTAGTCACCCGCGGTCGAGTCTTCAGTAAATGTTAAATAACTTTCTGGTGACAGACAGGGTCATTCCCATTGGGCTCTCTTGGCCTCTGTGGAGGAGGAAAGAATATTATTAATCTAAGCAGGTATTTATTTGTTGTTCTTGAGTTATATTTATCTTTAGTTAACCTTGATTAGTTTCATATATGAAAAAAGTGACCCAGGTAAGTTAAAGCTGGTATTTCAAAGGAGCATGGGGGCTTTGGGATATCAAGGCCTCTTGGCTGGAGCTGGATAAAACACAATTCATTTGGGACTGGATAAGATACAATTTCATGTCATAAAATGTTTTGAGTTTTTTGGCTTTAGATTGCTAGACTTTTTTCAAGATCAGATACACCAACATTTCACGCTTGCTCCTCCTTTCTCCAAAATGCTATTTTTGGCTGGATGCTCACCTTGGAACTGGGAATGCATTCAGGTACTTGATGACCCAGTCCTATAGAGCTGGTCTCTCTTTGAATCCCTCTGGGTGAAGCTCTTCCATCCACTTCCTTTGGTGAAAGAGATATTAGCCTGTTTTCACCATAAGATCCCAATAATTATGATAATTGCTTGAACTAGGGTAATTCAGGCTTAAATATTTGTCTTCATAGTCCAGTGACTTTCCTATCTGCTTATTTATCTGTTCTGACCTCTAGGACTATATCTGCTCTGGAGTCTTGCCTTAGGAGTTGGGAAACATCCCAGTCAAAGCCAAGTCTGGATTCCAAAAGAATTTTGGAAATGCGAAGTATCGTGTTTTCCTTTGGATTCTTACCCACAAAAATAGCTCTGTTTTTTCTAAACATGTTCTGTGCTTTTCAGTCCATAACCAGCGTCAGTCCTGCCCTGTAAAACATCCTTACATTTTGTATGTGTTGTGGATGTTTTGAGCCTGCATGGAAAGCTATGGGAAGCAAAAGGATGGGCTGTGTGTGAATGGCTTTGTGGCACTCATGCTGATCTTTTGCCCTTCTTCTGAGGGGGACTGGAGCTTCTGCTCCCTGAACTGAGATGCTTCAAGCATATAAACAAGGCTGAAAGCTGAAATTGCTTCTTTTTGTTCAGCAGAAGGATCATGCAGGCAAGTTGCCTAGAGATTACTCTGCTATACGAGACCACACAGCTGATCTCACCTGCTCTCTGCTAGACAAAAGCTCCAGAGAGCCTCAAGGGGGAAATAAATGCTGTAAGAGGCCAGTATGAGGAGGAACCGAGAGATTCATCTGGGGAGGTTTAACCAATGTGATAAGCAAGACAGATGTGAGTTTCCTCTTGTTCATACATGGACACAATCCATATGCTAGCTGCCTGGGATTTGTGCTAGTTCATACACGAGTTTGGAATACCTTTTTAGCTTGCATAAGGCAGAGTCAACCTTCTATTGTGAGTCTGATCATGGGAGCAGAGCATGTGCCCTGTTGGCCCGTTCCTAGACAGGTTTGTCCGAAACTCCTATTATCTTTTCCCCTTCTTTCTCCTTCGTCCACTTCCACGGTCCGGATAGCCTCGATCTCCTGCTTGCAGAAGGCAGAAGGAAGGCCGAAGGCCAGAGCTATGTTGACACATGTGAAGGCCATCAGTCTGATTACATTACTCAGGGTTACCTCGACATGGAAGAAGATGCTGCAGTGCAGATATATCTGGCTTTGGAAAATGTTGCCCCTCTACTAGTAAACACAAAGCATCTTCTGCCAAAGAGCAGTTTTGGGCACTGTTATTCCTGAGCTTTGGGCTACCAAATTATCTGTGTTGACAGTGCCAAAGGGGTTGTTGGACCCTAATTTCACTCGCATGGGATTAATATGCTGGTGTCACACATGGCCAGTCTTGAATTAACCCAGGCGGTAGATCCATCAGCCCTGACCCCCTTTTGGTTAGCAAATGGTAGTATAACACCCCAGACCACTGCAGGTCTGAACAGACCGAGCCTTCATCCACAGAGGCATGTCAATGAATGCACACTGCATTTTTCAAGGGAGGCTAATATCCCTATAGATCTTGCCTGAATTGAAGGTCAAACACCTTAAACGTTCCCTTATCTTGAGACCTGAATGATCTGATGGCACTGGGTCCTGACTGAGATAGTGTTCAATGTGGGGAATGAATGTTGTGCTCAGACTGGCACTTGATCAGACTCTGAAACTTCTCAAGAGTCCACTACTTCTGTTTCTATTTCTATCTCTATTTCTATTTATTTTTCTATTTCTATTGTTATGGAAGCAGATAACTCTGGTAGGTTTAGATCACCAGCCGCTCTGTTGTGGTTTTGTTGTGCCAGGATGACTCAGGGGGCCTGATGCAGCCATCAGGCTGCTCTTGCAAAGCCCTGGATTACAAAAGCTTGTTGATTCTTCCCTTCTTAGAAGTTTGTGGTTTATGAGGTTAAACGTTCTGGTGAAGCTTTCACTTTGTGATAATAAATTGTTTTACAAGAGTGCAGTGAATTTCTCGGAAGGTTAATTTCAGCTAAATTGACCCTTTTCACTCTACCTACACAGAAGAGCATCTTTGGAGTTGTGAAAGAAAAGCTTGCAAGTGAACAAGTCAAAGACAAATGGTGGAGAGCTGCACCAGCATAGGAAAGCAGGGCAAGTTTATTGAAACTGGGAAACTGCTGCTTTGTTAATGGCTGCTCTTGCCAAACTAGTGCATCTCTTAGGGTTGAAGTCATCGTGTTTTACCTAACATACATGCAATATTTTGATATGATGCAGGATGAGCCTTTTCCCAAGTGAATCTGGGCTGGTAGATCTTGCACTCCCAAGGTCTCTTCAGACTGTGGTCAAGGACCTTGCATACGTCTCTGAGCAACAGTGGTGGGAAACTGTCTTCATTTCTCCCTCAGCCTGAAGGCGTTATCCTGAGAGCAACCTAGGACTGTTTTTCTGTGTCATGCTCGTTCAGACAGCATGTGATCCTGTGGACTGCAGAAGATCTTGCTTCCTACTTCTGTCTCTGTAGCACTTGCTACAGTACGTTTAGTAATGAAAGATATGAGCGAAATAAAGCCGAGTAATTAGCTATCCCAGTCCTAATTCCCTGGGCAGAAGTTGACTTTTCAGTAACTGAAACTGGCTTAATCCTAATCCCCTGCAAAATCCCCTTTTTAAGAGTCTTTGTGGGGCTCTCTGATTGTCAGGAACTGATTTCAGTGTAATGATGTGCAGGGTTCTTGAGAAGATGTATGCTTCTGAACATAACTGTGTGCTTCACTGGTCCAGAAAACCAGAGTCTTAAAGCCTGGAAGACTTGCATATTATTATGGTTACTATTAGGATCTCTAGAGAAAATGACCTTTCTTGTCTTCAGGCTGACCTGAGTTTATACCCATTTTTCCCAAGTTCCCTCTCCTCTGGGCCATTCACGTTTTATGGTGAATGGACAGTAGAGCTGAAGGTGCTTGTCAGAGAAAGCTGATTCTTTCACTATCAGTTGGGATTTAATACTTCCACGGTGAGTAAAGCCTGTTGTATCAATCTGTTGTTCTGGCCCATTCCCAAGCAACAGGCCATTCTCTGGTGCAAAAGCACTGACTGTAGTCAATGTAACATACTATATGCCTCTTTTGTCAAAGCAGTGTAAAGTACAATATAAGATACAATTTTAAGGATTATAAATTAAAACTAATTCTCAGCAGTTCATGAGAGCAGCCTGAATGACTATTAGTCTTACGAACTGCCTGAAGATGAACAGAAGATATGTCATATGCCCTTGACCATCTCAGTGGTCCTCTTAATGAACTCCTTCCTGTTTCTCAACATCTCTGTTTTACACAGGGGGTTGAAAGTAGAAACAACATCCCAGGTGCAACTTCATGCGTGCTGAGCAGAAGGAAGTAGTTATTCCTGTGGTCAGCTTGTTACTCTCTTCCTAGCCTATTAAGTGGTTAGCCTTCATTGTAGCCTTCGTTGCTGCAAGATGCACTGCTTGCTTATATTAAAATTCTAGTCTGCCAGCACCCTGAAGACTTTTTTACAAAGTTATCCCTTATACCTTTGTGGGATTTTATTTATTTATTTATTTATTATTTTATTTTTTATTGTTTCATGGACTTTTTCTGTCCGTCATGCAGGATTTTGTATTTAATTTTGCTGCTCTAATGAGGTTCCTGTTGCCTCACTTCTCCAATTTAGTTCATTAGTTCTGTAGCTCTTGTTGTCTACAGTCTAGAGTAAAGTTCCAATCCTACCTACATACTCCTTTTTTCTTTGGAAAATAATTCTGCTTGATCCCCCTTCCTTTGCTATCAACATGTAGGAGAATCTTGGTGCTGCTTAGTCAAGAAATAACAGCCCTGTTTTCGAAAGTAAGGAAAATAATGTCTATCCTGAAGTTGTACCAGGTACTTTCTCTCCTTGCGAAGGTGCTGGTTGTGGAAACCCAAGCTTCAGGTTTATTCTCTGGGTGTCTGGGAGGGACAGTTCTGCCTTACAGAACCTGAGGCATTCTGCTGATCCTGATAAAAACTGTTGTTTTTATTCCCCCCGCCGCTTTCTCCTGGCTTACCCCCTCCCATCTGTAGGATGGGAGACAGTGAAGGGAAGATGGAGTTACAGCTTCCTTGACATTTGGCTCTTCTGTCTTTTGTACATCACTTTGTGGCTGACAGGACCTTTATTTTACTCTTTTTGTAAGAAAATACCTCACATGCTATCTTGGTGTGTTAGCTGATCGCAACACAAACACTTGTCCATTAATGCAGTGCCTTCCTGTGCATCTTTCATCTCCTTGCTCTCTGGTGTTCTCCCGTTTCACCTCTCTCCCTCTTTAGTTCTGCTTAATACAATCCACCTCAGGACCACAGGTCCAAGCAGTGGGAACTAGGTAAGCAGGTTGCTAGACTCTGTTAATGAACATGCCACCCAGTGCTGAAGGCTGTGTTCTCTGCAAAGGCCAGGCTTCACATGACATGTATCCTTCCAGGATTTATTTATTTGCTGACAAGAGTAACCTACTGATTTTTCTGTTTACTAACATGTTGCCTATAGCTTATTTCCAGAGAATCCAAATAATATTATTGATGTTCTTTTACATTATGACGGATTGGTTGGCTGGAGAGCAAAATAAAGTAGGGCTGAGATTACTCCATCCTAACTTTAGAGCCTGTCATGAAGATCTCTGCATTGAAGGGGCTCATCCTTGGCTCCCTTTGCAGCTCCTCCAGAGCTGTAGGCATTTTGGACATAACAAAAGAGCAATTATACCAGTTTGGACCAAAGTTTCATGTTATGTCTCTGACATTGACTAGTTCTGCAGAAAAAAATGTAGGAACAAGAAAGACAATACTGGCAATACTACAGTGATGCTGGGGAGCTTTAGATTTATACATGACAGTGGCTTCTGGTCTCTTTTCTATTCCTTTCCCTGCAATTATTAGTATTTTTTTTTTCCTGGCAAATAGTAAACCTTGAGGTTATATTTTCAGAAAGCTGCTACTATTCTAAAATCCTAATGTAGCCTAACTGTAGTAGCTAATTCAGGCCTTGTTGTACATGTAAAACTAGGATTTCTTTCCCCCATGTGTGTTACTTTTTAGACTAAGTTTTAATTGTGGCTTATCAACAAGCTGCTCCTATCAGAATGCCTTTCTGCTGCTTGTCTGCTACACTCTGCAGTACTTTCAGCATGTGACACTTCAGACCTAGTTTAGACGTCTGCTTTAGGACAATATATCCCTGCTTCTATTTGCTGGCTTGAAAAATAGGTCACCTATAAACCTCTAGGTCTGGCCAGCAGAACCCAGTCATGGTGTCTGTTTAAGTTATTTAGCAGCTGAGATTCTCATACTTGGTTGAATTTGTTTTCATTGCCATGACTATATATGAATCCTGTGTGCATTCAGGGAGTTTAACACGGGTATTTAAGATACCAGTTTTCATCTTTCATCTGCATCCCTAGTTCTTTGCAGGCATTTGATTTGCAGGAAGCTAAACTCATGACAGGCTAAGTTCCTATATAAGTGACTTACGATGTGATCTTACATTTAAGATTTATGCCTGTGTTGTGGAAGGAAAAAGCTCCTCCCTTGGGGAAGATTCAGTGTATATTTTTAAAAGGCCTTCAATAGGGAGAAAATTGAGAAAACTCTGGCAAAAGGTGAATGTTGACTGCTGTATTTTTCTCATGTGAGTGAAGTAAGGATGCATTTAATGACAAATAAAATTGAATCTCGCCCTCTCTTTCTCCTCTTAATTCTCATAAGTTATTCCCCCAAGGCCAGGTAGATGTATCATTTTTCTGTGATTTCCCCCCCTTGCCATCATTTCTGTTGCTTTGCCCACTTTGTTTTGAAAACAATTTATCTCTTTTCTTCTACTTTAGCTTAGCTGTGGTCCCCTCTCCATATGTAGTTATGATTTCCCATTGCTGTATCTTTTTTCAGCTCTCTTGGGATGGGGTAAGTTATTCTCTTTGGGTCCTCTGGCCCAGGAGACACAGGGCAGAGGGCTTCCTGGAATATATCCCATGTAGGCAAATATTCGACTGCGGAGACTTGAGAGATCTGAAGGGATGACCAGGTGCTGAAATAAGGTTTAGGGAGGGAAAGAAAGCAGTGCGGAAGATGTTTTCTTTTAGTACTCTAGCTCTGAATCTCCCTGTTTTATTGCTCTTGACTTTCACAGAAAGGAAGAAAGTACAATCTTACCTCTTTGCTGTAGCAACTAATGAGTCGAATACCAGAGAAGACAGAGTGGAGCCTAAAGCCAAATTATTCAACTCGGTTCTATCTGGCATTTTCTGGAATGGAAAAAAAAAAAGAAGGAAATGCAAGCAAAACTTCGGATGTTTTTGCTTTAGTCCATGATATATCATTTTAGTGTCTTTAAAGTGATCTTTCAAAGAAAGGTCTTTCCAAGGAATGAGTTGAAAGATACTTTCAAAAATCTGACTGGGATAAAGGGTTTTCCTGATTATGTTAAGTGGATTAAGTGCCATTTAATCCCATATTTATGACACAATAGCTGATAAGAGTTAATCATGACCTGTTGCCAAACAGTGCTTGGGCCCAGTTTGGAGGAGAACCTTGACCGTAGATGGTTCCTGGGAGACGGTGTGGACAGGAGAGATCAGTGCTCATGGCAGTGCCATTCTACTTGTGCTCCAGAGCAGATCAAGGTCTCCATCCCACTCTGCTTGCTGATCTAAGCAGCACTAGAGACAAGTAGGTCCTTTGGCCAGACAGCGAGCTCGTGAGCAGAGACTGGGCTTGCTGCCTACACAGCCATGCTCACAGGTCGATGTGACACGTTTTGGCATTGTGTTGGGTAGAGGTGGGGGCCAACATGCTTGCATCTGCCAGAACATTTTCTGTAGCATCCCTGGCATGGTCTTTTCTCTTGGATACAGAAAACTTTTTTAGAATGAACTAAAGGAATAATGAAGCAGGCTACAAGGGAATGCTGTTGGTTACATAAAACTTGAGCATTATGTAAATCCCATAAATATTTCAAATGTCATTATTTAAAGTTCTGTTCCTGTAGCACTCTTCAGAACAAATCTGATTACTAAACTGGATGTGAAGACTGAACAAAACCAGAAAGGGGCCCTTGTTAGAGTGCTTCCTCAGCAGATACAGACTGCAAAGATGACATTTCTGTTGTCTGGAGCAGCTGGTTATTTTTTATAAAGATCAGTTATGGTGCTTTTGCAGGGATTACACTTGTGGGAAAACCCGTTGATGCTTCCCTTGATTCTGTTGCAGGGCAGTGAAAGCCTAACTGAAAGTCATCTCTCTGGAGACAGAGCTGAGATAGTGCTGAAATGATGACTGGTGTCATGGCAGATGGCACTCCAAAGTGGGTTAAAGCATTTTTTTCCAGGATATTTTAAATAAGACGTTAGTTTTAATAAATGCTGAGTCATTTGATATCACAACGTTGCTGTGGTTGGACAGGAGCTACAGGGATCATCTGGCTCAACCCTCCTCAAAGCAGGTTCAACTAGACCATGTTGTTCAGAGTTGTGTTCAGTAAGGTTTTGAATATCTCCAGGGATGGAGACTCTCTGGCACAAACTCTCTGGCAACCTGTCCCAGAGTCTCACCACCCTTGGTATATTTTTTTTATAATATAAATGGAATTTCCTAAATGTCACTTGTCCTTTCCCTGGGTACTACTGAGAAGAGTCTGGCTCTGTCTTCTTTACTTCCCCCATCAGATATTTATTTACATGGTTAAGATCCTGCCTGGGCCTTCTCTTCTCTAGGCTGAATAGCCTCTGCTCTCTCAGCCTGTCTGTTTATGTTGGAGTCCCCAGTTCCTTCATCATCCTCGTAGCCCTTTGCTGGACTCACTCTAGTAACTCTGTATCTCTCTTTTGTTGGGGAGCCCATGACTGAATTCAGCACTCCAGATGTGGCCTCCCCAAGGCTGGACAGAGGGGAAGAAGCACCTTCCTCAAACTAGGCTGTTTCTAATGCAGACCTGGGAGCCACTGATCTCCTTTGCTGCAAGGCTATGTTGATGGCTCATGTTCACCTTGTCCTCCAGCCTATACAGTGTGAGGGGTGATTCCTCCCCAGGGACAGGACTTGACATTTCATGCCGAGCTCGTGATGAGCTTCATGAGGTTCCTCTGCCCATCTGTCCAGTCTATTGAGGCCCTGCTGAATGGCAGCACAACCCTTTGGTGAATCAATAGCTCCTCTAGTTTTGCATCATCTGCAAGTATTGCACATGCTATATACACGTTCAGAAGTATTTAATGTAACACAGAAAAGCAGAGTATTAGATTCAACACTGGAATAACCTGGGACATGGTTCCAGGTCCTGTCCCAAATCAGAACTATGGAAGAGGGAATATTCATCAGCCTAAATGATCTGTAGATCAAAAAAAAAAAGAAGTGTATGGGGGCTAGGCAGAGTTGAACATCTTATTTTAAATGTCATCTTTTAGGCAATTACCTCTTCTGAGGAGGGATGGTATTTGGCTGGTTCCACTATGGATAGGGAGTTGTGATACTGCTGGGAGGCAACTCTAGGGATTGGGAAGTGCTCCCAGGAGCTGCAGTTTCATGACAGCCTGTAGCTGTAAACGCTAATGCTCTCCATATATGTCCATACAGACCACTCTAGTGGGAGCCTGGCCTGAAATGGTCTTGGCTGCTGATGTGTTTCGGTGTGTGACACAAGCAGTAAGAGGAGAACATGTGGTGTGGATGTAGCTGCTGTTCCAGCTCTAAGGCAGAGAGCTCTGCACAAGAAATCCCCTTCTCCAGCCTGCTAGTCCAAACAACTGCTCTGTGTCAAAGCAGCACTAATAGCTTTTGGCCAAAAAAAAGAGGCCTTTTCAACTGGTGCTACTCTGGGGCCATTCTGTGCTGCCTGATTGCTGTCCCTATACAAGGGGTGAGCCCAGTACGCGGCCTAATAAATCCCACTGTCGGATTTCTATTGTCTCTTTGTTCTGGGTTGCCAAGGAAGCCAAATATTATTTCTGTCCTTGAAAGAAGCTGCAAATATGGGGAATATCTTCAGTGAGAGCTGGGGGAGAAAAAGGGCCCTGTGGAAAAGCGCATTTCGTGTTCTCACTTAGTGCCTTTGCAGAAGTGATGGTGGCGGTGTGGTAGAAAGGGGCTGTTCTGGCTTCTCTGTGCTGGCAAGATGTCTTTATTATTGTTATTAATTTATATTCCTGCCTAAGTAGTTTTTCCTCTTCATGTGTCCTTTCATCCCCCTTTGTCATGTACTACAGAGTACTCCTGATTAAAAACCAGTACACATTTATCCCTAGGCTTTTTGTGTCCTCTCCTACCATTTTGCTGCACGATCATAGGCCCTTATTTTGCTCTGGGCTCCCTTTGGATGTATAAATGGGATCCTCTCCGGCTGATATTTGGGAAACTGAGGTGGATTGGTAACAGCAAATGAAATGTTTTGAGGACTCTTTTCTGGCCCTGAAGGTGGTGGCTAGAGTTGGCCTTTCTTGACAGCACAAAAGAGGAGACAGAAGCCATCTGAGGGACGGCCTTTTAGCCCCAAGAAGTTAAACAAGTAGAGTTGAATTCTGTTATCTATTTTAGGATATCTATTTTAGACATCTGTTTTAGGATATTTTCACCAGATAGGTCTTATTTCTTTCCACTGGCTGTGTAGAGAAAGCTCCAATGGTAGCTAAGCACCAGCCATGGTGTCCTCTGAGGGTCAGTCTCCTGGGACAGAGCTTTCCTCCACATTATGGCTCTTTCTAGCTGAGAAACAGTGCTACCTTCCTCCCAATGCAAAGGGAAACATCTGAGCACAGGGATCTAATAGGTCTTAATAATGAAGCCTAAACTAGGATAAACTAATTTGGCCAATCATCTTAAAAAGGCTGCAGCTTCTGTGAGTAGGTGACATGAGTGATTCTGCAGGAAAAATAAAAGTGCGCTTAAATTGGTGAGATATTTTGAGACAGACAGGTTTTTGTTTTTGCTTGCACAAGGAAAGGATGGCTTGTTTAACACACAGAAAGGAAATTCCTGCTTTAGTGCTTGATCTTCAGCCCAAGGTGTGGGGACTATCCTGCCTTTACTGCCAAGTGCCAAAGACCCATCCTTTCCTGCAATGCCTTTTCCAAGAGGGGTGCAGGACAAGCTGAGCTTAACGTCTAGCTGTCTGGGCAGCCCGAAAGCTGAAACTGGTAATGCTCAAGCTGCTGTCCTGTATTAATACTGCTTCTATCAAATTAAAAAAAAAGAGCAATTTACTTGTATAGTCATGCCTCCTGCTACCCTGACAACGTTTAACATTGCTGTATATCATCTGGTTACTGGTGAGCAGTGAATTCCCCCGTGGCTGAAGTCAATGCCTAAACCAGGAGATGCCAGGAGGTGGATCTGCCTAGCTGCTGCACACACCTGCATGTTCTGCTAGGATGATATTTGAGACCTGTCACCACGGCCTCAGAGGCAGGACACACCAGAAACGAGGAAGCTCTGTACAAAGCTGCATTCTTTGTGTATGTTTTTTTTTTTTTTTTTTTGCTAGGGGTTTAAAGAAAAGCAATTACCTCTGTGATGACACTTAATATGCCAAGATTCAGCCAGGACACACCAGAAACGGGGAAGCTCTGTACAAAGCTGCATTCTTTGGGTATTTTTTTTTTTTTTTTTTTTTTGCTCATCTTTGCCTCTTTTCACAGCCAGCATGAGCTTCCTTTTCTTCCTGGTAATTTTTATCTGTAAAAAAGACAGGCCCTTCTGCAAACAGGTATAGCTCTGAGGAGATCTGGGAGATCATCTGCATGGGAACATGTATGAAAAGCTGAAAAATCCAGAGCCTCCCAAAGAAGCTTTCACACTTGCAGATGGATACTCTTGCTCAGATCTCTCTCTTTGTTCCTTTTTAGTATTTTAAGGCTATTTTCTTTCTGTTTCTATAATCTCCCTACCTTTACTCGAATGACCCATGATGCTTTTGCCTGATTCTTGCTGTCATGATAAGCTCCTGGGACCACACTTTTAACTGACACATAAGATTCTTTCTCAACCCTACTACTACCCTTTGTCTCATTTTTATTTTTGCTTTTTCATTTCCTTCCCCACCTTCTTTTTCCCCCTACTCTGTTTCTTCCTTCCATTATTTAGCCCCTTTTCTATCTTGTCTCAGTTTCTCCTCATTTCCTTTCCTCTCCAGAGGTTCATAAAGCTGCCAAGGCCTGACCAAGGCAAAGAGAAATATGTATTTCACAGGCGAGGGTCGTGTGGAGGGCAATATCATAGCTCTCACTGAGGGCCTTGGGGAAAAGGATACAGGTTTGTTCCAGAGCTGCTGCTCTCATTAGGTTTGTCAAATCCACTCTGAGTAAGAATAAATAACTAAAATAAGGAATTTGAAGCAGGCAGGAAAGGGAGAGATTAAAATCCCAGTGTTGGAAAGAGGTTTATGTCTAATCTTTGAATCTCCTCAGGAAAGGGAGCACTGGGCGAATTAAGCCCAAGAGTCTCTGGTCTGGAAGGGAACTACAAATTTGGGTTTTCCTTGGTCTCAGCAGACGTCACGCCATGTGTGAGTGATAGCTGTCCTTCCAATGACACAATTTGTCATTGTCCCCGAAAATGCCCTGCCTGCTCAATGGAAATGCTGTCAGGTGGCAAAACAGTGCAGAGTGATCCGACCTACTTGGGCAAGAAAATGGCCTGTCTTCTGCCCTAGTTACATGTTGTCCTTAGGCCTTGAATTTAAGTTTCCAATAGGAAAAGTTTCTGATTAAAAAAAAAAAAAGCCATCAGAGTGTTGAAGAGCTCGTTAAAGTTTGTGAGAGAGACGGAAACCTCCCTGGAATTATTTCCCTGTAGGAGAGCTCCTCATTGCCAAGATGGTATTTGCACATGTAAGTCACATTGCATTTTTTCATGCAAGGTAACAGGATTTCAGACTTGTTTTCTGGAATCCCAAGAATTGTTCAACATTTTGACCTGCCAGTTGAAATCTACCTTTTTTTCTAGGATGTGTAGCCCACGCAAGGCCCCCGTGGCCTTCTAGCGCCGTGTGTGAAGGGCTCGTGTCTGCCTGTGATGGCTTTAGCAGCAGCTCCCATAGCTCTTGCCTTCACTCCTGCCGTTTGCCCTAATCTAAACAAAGCTGCCAACTCTCTGTACTCATGGCCATGTCAGAATAAGTTCTCACAAATGGGGTAAAAAGTGTTTGTTTAGTGTCGGAGCTTCTCAGCCCTTGTCAGATTGTCATGGCTTAGCTCTCAATCTGCTTAAAGGAATCGGTCAGCAGGCATAAAGGCTTGTCTGTCACTTGGGTGGTCAAATCACCGTTTTCATGGTCCCCATGTGATGTGGTAGGTAAGAGCTTTCTTTTAGTGTGGGTGACGGTAGGGGACTTTCCCTGTCACTCGCAGTAGAGCTGCGGGGCTGCTCTCTGGCGCTTCCCTCACTGCAGCCCTGCGGAAGAGCATGGTTAGAGCAAGGCTGATCTGTTTTTCTTTTACTGTATGTTTCTAATGCAGGAACAAATGCTTCCTCCTTCATTTGCAATGGTGCAACTTTGTGTTTTGGCCAGACTTGGACATTCCCCAACCTTCCTGGGATCTGTGCCCTCATGCTCCATCTCTCACTGTCACTGCCTAGGGACACAGGAGAGCTGTCACAGAGCTTGCCAGAGACCCGAGTGGATGTGCAGCAACTGCTTTCCTGACAGACAGTGAACATTTCCTATTGCCAGAGAAAATGTGAAAATTGTTTTTTTTGGCACATGGTGAACTGGTGAACCCTGGCTCTCAAAACATTAGAAATAGAAACAAAAGTGTCATTCATCAGGCTTGAGGGCACAGCAGAAGACCGCTGCTGGGCACTGTGCTGTCTCACCAGCTTGGAGTTCTTTCTAGATGTCCTGGAAGAACTTGAGAAAGGATTTCATGGAAATAATGAGGTGCCTTGTAGAGCCTTATAGGGGCCTTTTCTCCTAGGGATGGAGAAAGTGTGACCAGGATTGTTTCCAGATTGGCCACAAAAGCTGTCAAAGTGCAAACCATAGTTAAAGTGAAGGTGAACAAAGATGCTGATGATCATAAAATGTTCTTGGCCTGCCGAGTAACTAGTAAGACATTCAGCGAACTGAGAACATGTCCTGAGGGAGGGGAATGGATCCAACTCCTGACTTCTTTCCCAGTTATATAATAATACCGTGTTGGGTAACCACTTTAGCAACACCTGAATAAGTTGGTTCCTGGCCCTTGAGAAACTAATGGTGCAAACTGGATTTCAGCAATTTTAGGGGCTAGGCCTGAAGGTGCAGAAGGGCTGTCAGCCTCCTGCCATAATATCCCATGGTTCCAGTAGGAAAGATGAGCATCAACCTGCCCTGGGAGCAGCCTGAGTGCAAGGATTGATCCTGCCAGAGTTCTCACTTAGAAGACACAGAGCTTTGGGTCTGGTCTTTGCTAGTTTTCTCTAGCTGTCACAGGAAGGGATGGGATCAAAGATGTACTTTATTGTGGAACTGGAAGTAAAAAGGATCATCAGGGAAACTTGTCTACATGAGGAAGTTTACCAGCAAAGATGTGTTGCTAGTTATTCAAGTGTGTCCCCACGTGAATACGTTTACTGTGGAAAGTTAAATGAGTATCATTAGGGCAGCCTAGTTATACCCCTACAGTTATACTCTTAAATTTCCTCTGTATATAAACGGCATTAGAGAAAACTGTCCCTCTTCCCATAAAACAAAGCTGTTATAGCCTAATTTAGAAGAGCTCCACTCCCCCTGTGGTGTGATCTGTCCTTATTGCTAGTTAGCAACACAGCGAGCAGTGCTGTGAATAATATGAGCCATGGTGGTGTCTCAGAAAGGACTTGGTTGAAAGCCAAGGAGAAAGAACGAGGAGAAGCTGCCCAGGAAGTATCACCCAAGAAGTTCTTGAGGCCTTAAAGAGTTGACTGTAACATTTAATGCAGTCCTGTCTCTGGAGCAAGGTGGTGCCTGTTTTGCCTTAGTGCGTGGATTTGGCCTCTTGGATGTACAAAAATCTCTCCCAAAAGGGAGGGATTGCAGCACTCGTTCTTTGCATACTGAACAGACCTCTTAAGGCTTCCCAAGTTGACCTGTTAATTGTCTTTAGGTTCTACCTTAATATAATACATTTTACATTTTACATATTACATATAGTATATTGCACATAATACAATAGTATGTAGTCAGCACACAATATATACTAATGCAAATCATACAAATCACGATTAATGCTATATATTAATAAGTATTAATACTTATAAAGCTATATAACATTATTTTTACACTGTTCTTAGAAAGCTAGCACCACAAACAATGAACTCCTTGGGGTCTGAGCTTCTCCCATAACTTAAACTTGGGAAAATGTTCTGCAAAATGTTTCTTTTATTCTTTTCTTTTTTTTTTTTTGCATTTGTGTATGTATTTCATATGTGTGTGTGTTTATATAATATAAAAATGCACACACACACATGGAGTTTTTAACAGAAAGTCTTGCACTGCTCTTCCCCTGCACCCACGTTGAGCCCTGTGCCCCTGGCTCTCCGTGTTCCTTCCTCTTTGTAGAAATGAGCCTTTAATCACATAACCTAACTGGAAGATTTTTTTCAGTGTCTGCTAAAAGACAAATATTTTGCCTTTAGAAACCTTACCAAGAGCTGTCACCACTCAGTGAGGTGCCACCTCCCAAGCAAGCCTGACGCAGAGGGTGACGACTTCTTCAAATGCTTTTATGTTTCCTCCTCCTACAGGATCTGTCACTGTCTGCTCCAGCACCGTGACTTCAGTTTGTCATGTTACTCATATTAAAAGCAGCAGGATGGATTATTGCTTCATTCATGTTAAGACTGCAAACGTTTTCCACCTAAGCTTTTACCCTTTTGCAAAATGGGATTTCAACAGCATTTGTGTTTTCTGCCTGCTGCAGAAAGATTTTTTTTTTCTGGCTAGAAAGATGCTTGCTTCTTTTTGAGGTGATATTTTTGAATTCTTTTTTAAATTTTATTTTCATACCACAGTTTGAAAAGGAAACATTAATTCTGGTAAACAAATGCAAATAGTTTTATTATAGTATTTTTAGTTTTATTGTATATATTGTCTTGAAATCAAAACTTCTTGGAATTTTTCGTTTCACAAAAAGCTGGATCCCCTCCTTTTCCAGGAGGGTTCAACTAGCTAACCTGTAGTCTGTATTTACTTTACACTACGCAGCAATATTTCATTCTTTTCTACCTAGGCATAAAGACAGGAAACTTTGATTGCTGAGGATAATGTAATGTGAGAAAGCTGAAATTTGGATTTTATTTTGGAATTGCTTCAAGATCTGTGCACTGCTTAACGAGCAACTTATATGCAGTCTAGGCAGATTGGACAATGGGTGGCAAATGTTTCATCAGCTGTCCCATGCTAGACCATTTCTTTCCAACAGTTTATGGAAGGGCTATAAAGTTTTATTAAATTCTGTCAAAGTGCTCAGTCAGAAAGATTAAGGGCATCAATTTTCACTATTGGTTTGAGTTGGATTCAGGTCGGCAGAGTTGGTAACTACTGCACCTTAACACTAGTCACCCCTTATCCTCACCAGTCTAATTTCTAACATGTTCTCATCCTTCCAGAAAGCCAGGGATGTCTTTGACATACTGCTCAGCATTCACAAAATGTTACCTTGTTTAGGCTGGAGATTCTGGCACTTGGCTGCAGTTCTAAATTCGTTCTCATTCCAAAACCAGATTTTCTATCTTAACGCTGGATGCTGCTTGGAGCTACAGTGGCCATACAGAAGATCAGATAATGGGCAAGAAAGCGTTGACTTCAACCCTGAATGAAAAGATTTTTCCCAAATACGCTCACAAGTTCTTCAAGTTTTTCCTATGCTGTATGGTGTCTAAAAGGCAAAGAGCTGGGGAGAAGCTGAAGTGAAAGCGTATCTCTCTGTAGGTGGGTTGTAATAGCAAGTTTTAATCCCCAGTATTAGTAACAAAGCAAAACAAACCCCACTTGTCCTTACTAGGCTGCTGTGTGATTTGAGAGAGCTGCTTTTACTACTGTAACCGCAGGATTATCAGTAATGCCTGGTATGAAATGCTTCCATTCAGTCACTGGCTCCGGCTTGAAGCCTTGCCTGGGGTCACATTTCCAGCCCTGTTTGCCTGTCCCAGAGATGTGTTACACTATTCCCCTGGCTCTGCACCATGCTGGGGAGATGTTGCTGGCCTGGTGTTCTGCATATAAAGAATAAGGTGGAATGCCATAGTTCAAAGCCTATCTGAAGAAGTCTGTCGTGGGGATTGTTCGAGCTCCAGGAAGGTGTTTGATTAAAGTCTCCCCCGGAAGAAAGTTCTTTTTCACGTTCAGTATCTCAAAAATATCCATAAGGAAACTGGAGAAGCTAGAAGAAAACAACAGTTGATATTTTAAAAAACGACACATATCTTGGAAAATAAAGGATTGAAATAAAATGATCTGTGCCAACTAGTAACGATAAGGTTACTGCATTGACTTTGCATGTTCCAGATAATGGGAAATTGTTCTATATTTGCAAGTAAGAATTACTGCAGCTTAGAAACAGTTTGATGCAGCAAAATTCTCTGCTTTCAAATATGCGTAATAGTTCATTTGGCCATTAAAATTCTTTGAATTTCCTTGCAATTTTATTAGAAGTTTTCAGGATGTAAATTGAATGTTAAGTTTGTTTTATTGTGACTGTGTCCACGACGCTACAGGGCAGCACACACCCACGGAGACATTTTCTGGTGAAGGGTGCCAGTTGTCATCTGATGACTGATGAGTTGGTGTCTTGCTATGTCTTGCCAAGCAAACCTAGAACCCTATTTATAAAAGGTTCTTCTTCTTATAAATACAGTTCTTCCCCTAGAACTGTATGTAGGGGAAGAAGGGGATGCTGTTTTGGAGCATGGTTTGTTGAGATATGTGTATGAGTGACTGGACACTCTGCTGTCATCCTACACCTGGTTGGGGAAGAGCTCCAATATCGTCTGTGTTTTTGTGAACCCCTCCATCGGATGCTTTGGTTTCAAAAGGCAGGGTTGGAGCTCTTTAAGAGCAAGTGGAGGATGATACTGAGATTTGCAGTGCTGTGAAGTGCTGTATGATCCCATATGAAACATTCTTTTTCTCTAGTTGGCATATGTTAAAGGTTGGTGTTGAATGAGAACCAAGCAACAATTTTCTGGAGAGGCGATAGTGGAAATGATTCTTGAGAATGGTCAGCACTAAGGGGTTTTCAGTTTTTGTGATGCACTTTTTTTTTTTTGGTTCTTGGAGTGTTTATCCCTGCCTTAACAATATGGACTTTTGAATTGTGAAGATTCCTGTAGATTGCTTTTAGTTTGGGAGCATGGCTCACCAGGAACAATACCATGTCCTGAAGACAAGTCCATCATTAAGATAAAAGAGATGTACTAAACCAAAAAGTTTTGAGGACATTTTTGTCACCCTAGCTTCGCAAAAGAGATGCTATTTTTAAAAAGTGTTGTGGACTTGATATTATAGATGTTTTTCTTTATGTTTTTTAGCATGCTCTCAGTACTTCTTTTTTTGGTGATGATGAGGATTAGAAATATTTTTTTTCTAAAGGAAGTCTAAAACTGTCACCAGCTTGCTGTCCTGCCCAGATAGGATAATGAGTGAACAACCAAAGAACTTCCTGATAAAATCATAAGAATTGATGTCACTTCCACCTCAAGATAAACTAAGACAAAACAGAGTAGACTTGACTGTGTCAGTACAGTGCGGGGGGTGGTTCTTGAATGTGACAATGTTGATTTCACATCCCAGAATTTGAGGATGAAGAAAAGAATGGAAGCTGTCTTTGACTCACTTTAATAAAAGCCTGCTTTGTATTTGCTTGGAGTGAACACTTGTAAGCTCGTAGCTCATATCTCAATTAATAAAGAGCATCTGATACACAGAAATATGCTTTAAAGGGCGAATGATAACTTCGAATGATAGTATCTTTCTCATCTCAGTTTCTTAACTGTTATGCTCTGTGGTTTGTCAGTAGCTGATTGGTGATTTGCAGGAGCTTCATGCAGTCATCTAAAAGAGATTTTTTAATGCTTCCTAGGAGACAGTCGAAGAACTTTGTAACCTGTACACTGGCTGTTTCCTTTGGTATAGACAGTAGTTCCCTCTCTGACACAAAAGGTTACTGGAGACTTGTCACCTAAAAAGCAAGAGGGTCATCTTTGCACACAGAAAAGTGTGCTGAAATCAGTTCACATTTTGGATTATGGCAACATGAATCAATGGGTAAATAAATGCCAGTGTTTTCAAAATGATAATGAATATAGTGCTAGTTTGGCACATTTAAAGGGAAAAAAAAACATTAATTCTCTCCAAGCAGTCACTTTTGCTTTTTGAAGACCCTTCTGTCATCCCCGATCATGTCCATGCCTAACTCAGTATCTTCTCTCTTCACAGTGACCAGTGCTAGATGTTTCAGATCTTCTGCTTTGCTTATCACCATTGTCACCATGGTGCTTGTCACCATCGAAGTATTAAGCTCTTCAATATCTTGAGATTGAACGAACTCTAGTTATTCTGAGATTTCTAATGGAAAAGAGAGGATGGAGTTGTTCCAAAAAGTGATCTGCAGTAATTGTAGGGATTGAAACTTTCTCTATTCTGAACTGGTAACATGCAAGGCATGCCATAGGATGACTGCTCTGGCAGAATAATTGAATATTCACAGGAGACAGACGAGCCTTGACTACACGTTGGTTGTATTTCTCAGTCTCCCTAATTGGCCAGCCTTAGGGGAGAATCCTAATGCACTGGTGTGGCAGCATGGAAAGCTTGGTTTAACAATTTGTCTTATAGTCTATTTTTTGTTTGTAGCTTGCTTTTCCTGGTGGCCACCTTTTTGCTCTTCTTTGGAGGAAGAATTGCTGATCTGACTTCAGAATCAAGTGAATAGCACTGTGCAGAGCACATGCACTACTAACTGGGAAGAAGATACACTCTCGTATTTTATTTACTTATTTTATATCCAGAGCACTTCCTTGAACAAGTGATATACAGACACTAGAATAAACGATGCTGTTCCTTGATCTGCTGCAGGCCTGTCACTTACTGTAATTATTGGGGCCGCATCTCAGTCTTTGTCTTAAAAGCAAATGTTGCCCTGGGGACTTGGAAATTAATATGTTGATCTGAGTGAATAGCTATTTGGCATGCACCTTGAGGCAGTGCAACAATATAATTGTTAAATGAGAAGCACAGCCTGAAATTTAGACAAAAAGAGAACTCAGCCCTCATCCCTGAAGCTTAAATGTTGAAGGTAAATTTTCTATTTGTTGGTTATCTCTAAGAACAACTACTATAGTTGTTCTAGGCACCTTGACAGGCACTCTTGGACACTATTCTTTCAAACCACTCCTAAGTAAGGTTTGAGTGTTAGTATGGATGAAGAACTGTAAATGAATATTCTCTAAAACTGTGTGCATTACCAGAAGGGTCCTGGATGACAGGCTGAACTTGAACTTGAGTCAGCAGTGCACTCTGGGGTAATGAAGGGTAACTGTGTACGGAGCTGTGTTAGCAAGAGCAACCAGCAGGCCACAGGATGCCTTACTTCCCATTTCTTGGCATTTATGTGGCTGCTTCTGGAATATTCCAATTTTGGTCCTTCTGTATTACAAGCTTGTTAAGAAACTGTAGGGAGTCCCTTTGGTGGATGAGTAGGGTTAGGATACTGCAACTGTGTTGCATAATGAGAGGCTGGGTGAGCTGGTATCTTGGTCATCGTGGAGACTTGGTCATCTTGGAGAATAAATAGGGTTTTCTACAAGCTTGAGTGTGGCAGAGTCAGGAATTGCTGCTCTGGCAACCTGACTGCTGTCAAGTTAGCTAGGAGGTGACACCAGTCTTTTGGGGTCTTTTTCTTGAAAACTTTCAATAATGGAGGCTACACACCCTTACTGGGCAACCTGCTCTACCATGAACCTGCTTCTGCTCCTTTGTGTCCTCCCAGCGAAAAAGTTTTTTTTCCTTATACTCATTCTGATCCTCTCATGCTTCAACTTAAGTTATTTATCATTCTCCCGTGACACACCACAGTGAAGAACCTGACTACATTTCCTCAGTAACCTCCCCGCAGGCCGGGCAGGCTGCTCATAGCTTCTCACTTAAGTTATTTATCATTCTCCCGTGATACACCATAGTGAAGAACCTGACTCCATTTCCTCAGTAACCTCCCTGCAGGCTGGGCAGACTGCTCATAGCTTCTTCCAAAGCTGCCTTTTCTCCAGGCTGAACAAGCCAATCTCCCCCAGCCTCTTCTCACAGGGTGAATGCTCCAGTCGCCCATATTGTGGCCCTCTGCTGGACCTGTTCCAGTTTAGGGATGTCTCTCTTGTACCGTGGGGCCCCAAACTGGATTCAGTATCTAGATGCAGTCTATATGAGTCTGGCTCAGCTGCATTTCCTATATACTTGACGGATATGCCAATGTAAGTAAGTGATATGACTGGAATAGGTTAGGAACATCTGAATATTAGTTCCTGTAAGGATACAACATGGCTGAAAGCCAGATCAGGCAGCCTCCCCTGTCTCTTTCGCTTTCCCCTCCACCTTTTTCTTTGTGTGTGAGATGGCTGTAAAATCTACTCCTCTCATTGTGAGTTGTGTGTTTGCTTTGCTGCACTAAATATTAACTTCCTGTCACTAATGGTGTTTCTTGTCATGTTTCTGGCAGGTTACATATCACAAGTGTTAAAGAATTACACTGACCATGCCTGCGATGGAGAATACGTTTCCCTAAGATGTCCTCACAGAACCACCATCAGTATCCAGTCTTCTTTTTATGGGCGATTTGTACCAAGTCATCAGATGTGTCCTTCTCGCTATCCCCACTCCTATGCAGCTTTGATTAAAGAAGATGTGGCCTGTTCAGTTGGCACTTCCCTTCAGGTATTGCATGTTAAACTGGATTTGTTCATTCTGGATTTCATGCAGCAACTCGATGCTGCAGCAACCTGCGCTAGCACTGCTCACCTGACGCAGCTTAGTGCATGATTCATCTTGGTAGTGTAGGCAGGGATGAATTAGATTTTTTTCTGGTGCATTTCTTAATTTTGCTACAGCTCAGGAATGTGGTTGAAACAGAATTGCACTGCAAGACCAAATTATGTCCAAAAGTATTATGACTGAATTTGAACTGTGTTAGAAGATTTTTTTAAGCCCTCCTTCCCAAAGGAGATATTTTTCAACACATTCAGAAGTTGCTGTTGGGCTGTTTTTAGTTCAGAAATCTTTTTTTTTTTTTTTTTTTTCCTGGGCTTTTACTTTAGTAACTTGAAACCCAAAGAGAATCATTGGCTTTAGTTTTTCTCCTTACTCAGTTGGCTCTTAGGCCACTGTAAGTGATCATACATCACTTAAGCTTGTAATCTCCCAAGCATCAGTAGTTAATCATCTCTGTCCATTTATGTAGAATATGACTGCATGTATCACCCTGAGAGCACATGTGACTTCAACAAATTAAAGGATTGTTTAGAAGGTGTGTGTGTTACTCGGTGTCAAGAGGAACAACTGAAATTAGAAACATGAATTGGCTGATGTTGTTGAGATGAATGAAGCCTGCTCCCAGATGTAAAACTAAGCACAAGTCCTTCCAAGTGCAGGATTTAGGACTCTGAAAACTTCTGGGCAAAGATCTCAACTTTTCTTAATTACCCGGTGTGTTTATGGCTGTGAATCAATAATAACTCCTAATAAAATTTATAGCAGAACTAGGCTAATGAACCTATGGGGCTAGTGAAATATTTCTTTTCTAATTTGGCTGAAGGCCAGCGTTTCCCACATCACTTATAACTCTTGCATTCAGAACTTTAGAGGAATTTGCAGGGTTTTTTTTTTTAATTGATTTGAATGCTTTGGCTTCAAAATGTCATTGGTAAATTCTTAAGAAATTGCACAGGATTGGTGTTTACTTGTATGTACCCTTAAGATGATAGAGTTGCAGTTGCTCTTATAATACTTCCATTGCACATCAACCGAATGAATTATAATGTGGGAGGACATGGTCCTTATCAGTGGGAGGTTTTCCCTGGGATGATAATAAAAGCTCGTAATACAACGGACAAGAGACAGGCGTGCTGTTTAGGAGGGGGGAATAGGGACTGGGAATTTTGGAGGTCAATCTTCCTTTCTTTTATTTACTGCCAAATTAACTTGAAACATTTAATTAGCAGGCATGATTGATAGCTGTGTGAGGAGTCTCACCCCTTGCAGGTGAGTGGTCTGCTTATGGCATCTGGAACAGCTTGAGAACCGTGAATATGCAATCTTTGGCTTTTCTTGCCAAGGTTTTATGTGCAGGAGGGATTTAAAAGAAATCCTTAGCTACTTAGCTTAGCTCCTTTTGTCCTCGGAGCTAACTGTTACCCCTTGGCTTTGCCTTTGGCACTTGCAGTGCTTCTCATTACAGCTCTCCTGTATGAATGGTGTGCTTTATAGGCAGCCTTATAGCAATAAATTTTCTACATGGCTAAGACCAGAACATTCCTATTTGTGCTTTTTGTGGGTGCAGCCCTGCTAGGGAGGTAGGTGACATGTTCTACTCTGCTGCAAATTTCTTATGGGACCTCAGGCAAATTCCTGAGTCTCTGTGGGGTTGATCTGTGATACCTCTTTGGTGCCCCTAAATCTGGGTTTGATTCCTCGGTGTGCAGTGCCTGGCCTCAGCAGGGTGAACCTGAATGCCAAAGCTGGATCTCTTGGCTCCTCTATTAATCTTGTAGGGGGTGAGGCCGCTCCAGAGGGTAAGCCAGGAACTCCACAAGCTCAATGGCAAACTGCCTGGAGTGAGCCCGTAGGAAATGTGTGCGTGTAGGAAAATGGGGAAGATGTAGACGGGAAAATGGTGTGTGCTTTTGTGGTTTTTAGAGTCAGTTGTGTGGCCACTATAGACAGAACTATTGTGTGCGTGTTCTGATTTGCAGTGACATAAAAAGTCAGCTAAACCAAACATTTTGCAATTAAATATATAAAACCACCGCATCTAATCAAGCCCAGACTGCAGAAAATTTATTGCCTTTCTGTAGAGTGGAATGGAGGGAATGTAAGTGGCAGTTATTAAAACTATTTCATGCAAACATTACCTGAGTAATAGTTAATTCTTGTTTAAAGGCTTTTTCCCCTTTAAATGTCCAATCCGGACATTGTTTCCATGTTAAAAAGACAAAAGTGAGGGCTAGAGACACTGACACAACTACTGTTCACTACCATTCCAGCCTTAGTAGATCAAGTGCCAGGATCTCTAGAGGTCCCTTCCAACCTCAGCCATTCTGGGATTCTGGGATCCCTTTACTCTAGTTACTTGCTTTGGCTAAAAATAAGATGCAAACCATTTGGGACACCATGGCAGAGACACTAAGGCAGTGACCCCAAGCTACGCGTTTTCATAGAATCATTAAAGTTGGAAGGGACCTGTAGAGATCATCTAATCCAACCCCCTTGCACACGCAGGATCACCTGGAGCATGTGGCACAGGGTGGCATCCAAGCGGATTTGGAATATCCCCAGAGAAGGAGATTCCACAACCTCTCTTGGCAACAGTTTCAGTGCTGATGATAATAAAATTATTAGAGAACTGAAAGCTGAACCATATTCAGTCTAAGCACAACCTTCCTTAGTTTCCCAATATGGAATGCTGAATTTGCTCTCAAGAGATCCGTGCAATGCAAACTGTCCCATGTTGGTGGTGGAGGTCTGTGAGGAGGAGCTGTCACCCTTTATGGCACCCAGGCCATCTCCTTTCTTGCTTACAGTCCAGGAACAGCAGCTGTCAGAACCAAAATCTATTTATCTTTCACTGTAAAGGTGCAGAACTACTTTATCATGATCCTGTGCCTGAGCTATAACTTGTGAATGGTGTATGTGGGTTGTAGCTCCCACATACCTGGATCCATTTGGAGCAGTTGGGCAGGTACAATTGGTCTGAATGAGAAAACCCTAATAATTTATAGATCTTGATGTGTTTTGGTAGATGTGTGCATTGTGCTTTTACAGCTGAGGTTTTCCTCTGCTCTCTAATGCAGTCTTACATAGATGGAGATGGTCAAGCTCACTTTTGATTTTCCGACTGATATGGGAGTGTGGAGAGGAAGCGGGGTGGATCTGGGGACACCTGCAGAGACCTTTTACTCCAGGGAGTAATGCTATGAATCATCTTCATTTTCTCTAGCCTCTCACTTAATGCTGTGCTTCTCCAACCTGCCATCTCATATCACTCGTGGGGAAATAAGGAAGCTTGTATAGAACAGCAGTGTATGTTTGTTCAGCAGAATGTATAAATGTTGAAGTAGAAGACAAAGGAGAAATAGGGGGGGTAGCAAAGTGCATTGCCTAAAAGCAGTAAGTGCCTAATGATAAGTGAATCTCTTTAGTATGAACACTAGTCACTTTGACCAGGCTCACAAGTCGCAGCTTGTCTTCCAAGGGGTAATAGGTGCAAGTTGAAACAGGAAGTTCCATTTCCATGTGAGGAAGAACTTCTTTCCTGTGAGGGTGACAGAGCCCTGGAACAGGCTGCCCAGAGAGGCTGTGGAGTCTCCTTCTCTGGAGATCTTCCAAACCTGCCTGGATGTCACCCTGTGCCATGTGCTCTGGGTGTCCCTGCTGGAGCAGGGGGGTTGGACTAGATGATCTGTAGAGGTCTCTTCCAACCTCAAGCCTTCTGGGATTCTGGGATTCCAAAATACGTGGAGGCCCATGTAGAAAACTGTGCAGCTGGAGAACAGATTTGGAGTGATGTGTTTATAAAGGGTTCTGAAGTCTTGTTCATAGTTTGGGGTTCTTGATGTCACTTTGTTTTCAGCAGTAAGTGACTTGAAGAATGTTTAATGGTTTCCAGAAAACTAAATTATACTTTGCAGCAGATTATATGCAATATCCTCATTTTTAGTAAATTGACAGAAAAGTAGAATCAAAACTTACCTAAAAGAAAAATTAATAACCCGGAGAGGCATTTATCTGTTGTGTTTGTGCTTCCAGATATTTATCAGATAAATTATAGAATAACTTCAGAAATGTGTCTACTGAAATCAGCAGG
>NW_010580553.1:21574-34424 GCF_000705375.1 Tinamus guttatus | reverse complement strand
CACCTTGGACGGCAGCGTTTCCCAAGGGGAGGTGTTGTATTTCCTTAGGAGCTGCCCTGGAGCAGAGTCAGGCATCTTCTTAGGAAGAGCAGCCAGGCCGGGCACGGAGTGTAGGTGCAGTCTGTCGCCTCAGTGTCTTTCAGCGCTCTCCGGGACAACCAGCTGTGGGTGACAAGAATCACTGGTGCTGCTGACATGGTATTTCCTTTGGTCCTTTAAGCAATGTACCCGAAACCTTTGCTGCCACCGGCGCCTGCTGTCACTCTCACAGCATGTGATGCAATTGTACAAAAGGGAGCGGATTCCTGGCATACTAACCCTGGGAATCCCCAGCCCTTTCCCTTCTCCTTTCTATTTACATCTGTCAGGATGGTTTCCATGACAGAAAGCAAAGAGAAGATGACCTCTCTGGAGGTGGGAAGATCAGACAAGCTCTGCTTGCATCCCTTCCAAAGTTGATTACAAAATGATGAGACTGGAAGCTGAGCTTGTGTGTTATTGCTTCGAAAGATGGTGTTATGTTCCCCCCAAAATTCTGGATTAATAATGTGGGAGCATGAAATGGAGAGTACAAGATAGTGATTCAACTACAGCAGCTTTCCTGGTAGGCCAAGGACAGTAACCATGGGCCATGTCCTGTACCGGAGGGTGTTGTACAGTCTCACAAAGGACCCTGAACAATGTAAAACAAGATGATGGTCAAAGGGAGAGAGGTGGGAAAAAGAAGGATAATTTTCACTAGACCACATGGTCATTAGTACATCTGGCAGGAGATCCCAGCACCCCAAGTGCCTGATCTGGGTTTCCTGGACTGCATTCATTATATTGAAAGTTTGGAGGTTTCTAGGGCTTAGAGACAGTCTGAGTAGGGAAGGCTCAATCATAGAAATGTCAGTGAGTTAAAGAGCTGTTTGGACGATGCTTAGTCACACAACACTAAAATTGCTCTGCAGACTGGCGAGCAGTGATGTCAGGCTCCAGAAGAGGTTACTGTAATGCCACAATTGCCCTTAAAAATCGCAGAAATGGTGCAGTTTCATTCAAGAATCTCAACCAATCTGACAAGCTGGTTATCTGCAAGCAGAAAAAGTGCTTGATGCAGAGGTCACAGATCATCTCTGAATTGCCATATCCTTGCAGTCCTTGGCTTGGCCGCAGCAGCTCGTGGTTCTGTGCTGCAGGAGCAGAGATGCTGGAGGCAGAGGTGGCTGGTGCAGCCCGTCTGCCCGACGCGGCAGGGCTGCTCCCCATGGTGTAAGCCTCTTAATGCTTTGTTTACTCTGGATTTAAACCCCCCAAGTCATGGGGCTTCCATCATTGCCACTGAGACCCTGCTTGACAGTGTAATGGTTTGCTCTCAGTGATTTTTTCCCAGTCTGTGCTTTCAGCTTTCCCTTTCTTTAATCCCATGACTTTTGGTTCTGCTCCCTTTTGTATTCTTCAGCTCAGACCTCCTTTCCCTTTGAAGCTGACCCTGCATACAGATTCAATTCCCCACTATTAGGAAATGTAGGTAGTAGTTAATTAGTTGATATTTGTAAAGCACTTTCCTTACTGGGTCCTTCTTTCTTCTGAGTGTATCCCTTGCTTTTGCTTCCTTGTGGATCCCTGTCTCCGGGCTCTCCTGAGGCCCTGCCAGAGGAGCTCTGCTGAATCCTGTTCTAACAAACCCAACCCAGTGCTAAATATGCCAAATGTTGTTTCTTTTGTTTTTCCACCTGCTTATAGGAAAATCGTGTTACTCCATGGACTTCAGTACTTTCCGTGAATGAATGGGAAGGATTATGTGATTTTTATAATAATTATGGAAAGGACCTACAAATAGGTTTGCAATGTAAAAGCACCAAATTTAAAAAGTGTGTTTAAAAATAATACAAATACTTAGGGTTATATAAAACAGTATCAAAATCCAAATAAACCATGACATGAAGTGACTGCAAGTTCTTTGTGGCTCTGCAGGGAGAATTAATTATTGTCATTGCAAAATTCCTGGAGAGGCACCAATGTAAGTACTGTTGTAACTGCACTGTAATAGTTACACCAGGACTGAATTTGAGCTAAAAGCTCTCAGTTTTATTTTTTTAAATGATGGGTACCTCGTTGTCTAAAATTCTAAGTAAAAATCTCTGTCCCTCATCACTTGACTGCACTCATCTCTGACCCAGCCATGCAACTTGCTCTCTGAATTACCCTCTGCAGCAACATACAGTTTGGACAACCATTTAGTGGGGTTTCTCTGTGTAATTTAATGCCTGACTGGTGTGCCCTAGAGCCATCCTTGTGCTCCTTTGATGATGGAGGCCATACAGAGAGCAGCCCTGAAGGTAAATCCCAGCTCTCCTTGAGTTTTGCCGTAGGCTTCTATGGGTTTAGAGTCTCACCCTAAGTGTGTTAACTCCATGAACCACTGCAAGGGGCTAAGAAATGTGATAAGTTTAATTGCCTTGGGTGTTAAGTTCAATTGTGGTTTATTTTAAGTGTTCAGGGGAAGAGCTCCTTGAAAAGTGATTTGAAGAGACAGGAGAAAAAAATGAGTGTGCCCTTGGGAATGGCTGAGGGCAGCCTTCTTGCAGAGCTCCCATCTAGTTGCAGATTTAAATGTTATTATTTAATGAGCACAAGCAATTACTTAGCTAGCGAACATAACTAAGTGAGCGCAAGAAATGTGTTTCATCTGCAGTGTCCACAAGAAAGACATGGTTTTGAGCTTGAGGCTGCCCTTGCTTTAAAACCCGGGTCACTGCGGTGAGATTAATCCAGGACATAAATCACAGGGGTTAGATTAGTGTTTGTTTTACTTGAATTCACATTTCTTTCACTCTTATCTCCTCTAAATCTCGCAGTTTCTCCACTCAGTCATGAATTGGAGAATGGAATGGGTTTAAACAGCCGCAACTTCCCTCCTGAGCACTGGCTGTCAGCCCTCAGGCTTGACTTACCATTGGAACGCAATTATAAAATGGCACAATGCAATTAATGTGTCTTTCCTCTCCTTTTGTGCCAGACAGGAATTCCTCCTCCACCTTCTGCTGGAGTGATATTTATAATATAACCTAATCCAATGTAACTTCATTTTGAATTAGTCAGGGGTCCACCAGACGACGCTTGCATAAGCAGGTGGTTGCATATCCCAGTTGGGAAAATTGTGCATGTCCAGAACTATTTCTCTGGAAATTCAGATTGCTCATGCACTTTCCTTATGAGGTGGTGTTTATCTACCTTTGCAGCAGACAATATAGGCAACCCACCCCCCCAAAACAAACAAGCAAAAAAATCCCAAGCCAAACTCCGAATGATTTTGTCAGCTCTTAAATATGACTGTGGAGAGCTGAGTCTCATCTTGCTCTGTGTCCTCTGTGGAGCTGCTGTGTTGTGTGGTGTTTAAGAGGCCGGTGTTATATAGCACACATGGAAGAAAGTGATAGGGAAGATATTTTCTGTGTATGCCAGGCTGGGAGAAAGTTGTAGGCACCAACCTATTCAAATTAACCTTAGAGCTGACATAACTAACAGTGGATTTTGCTAACAAGGACATAGTGCCCAACCATTGCTAATTTTCTTTACATTTTTGTCCTGATGTATTTAACTAAGCATTCAAAATAATTTTTTATTTTACTTTATTTATTATGTACAAGACTTGGTTCAAGCAATCTGCAGGAAGCAAGAGATTTTGCAGGTGATTTTTGAAAACATTTTCAGCAAAATTGTTGCCATTTGTTGGGGAATGAGTGGAGACACATTAAGCTCTGTAAATGAAAAAGAAATATTGATTTCTCCTTCCCCATGAAATAACTTTTAAGAGTTATGGCTATTATTAAATTATAATGAAACTGTAGTTAAACATTAAAACCAATCAATAAAAGGCATAGTCAACATTAAGAACATTTCCCATTTTCTACGGTTTCACAGAGGTGCAGGTAATTTTTGCAGGCTTTTCCCCAAGGCTCTGTGTTACTTGGTGTCCCACAGAAAGGAAACCCAGGAGATTTTGTTGCTGAGGAAAGCACAGAGTAAGCAATAGCTGCCAAAAGTTAGAGCAGAACAAGACGAAGTCGCAGTGTGTGAAGGCTGCCTGTGGTCATCGTTCTCCGAGGCTGGTAGGTGGTTGCCTTCGCTTCTGGTGTTGCACCTGAGGACAGATGAAGAAGTCCTGCTTAAGGCACCCAAGCTGGGGCTGTCAAGGAGGCTTTTTGCTGACCTAATTCAGCTGCTGTTGAAATCCGTGGTGGTTTTCCTGCTGGTTTTAATATCACCGGTTAGGCAATGCCCAAAGGCTTTTGCAAAGTCCTGTCCTCATGATATGAACACATTTGCTGACCAAAACCTTTGGCCTGCTGCCTTTGGGAGGACAAATTCCCAGTGGGGAATTTCTTCTTCCCTTTGCTTTATGGTCTTAGTACTGCTTACGTATGTGCACAGTTGTGGCTGTTTGGTAGCAGCAAATCCTTTCAGGCACACAGTCATTGGGAGATTTCTTGCCATATGCGAAGCTCCTAGGAGTTGTCCCAGTTGTTCTTTGCACTATATGAGATCAAAAAAACTTTACGGGGAGAGACCTTAGTTAAAGTCCTTTGCAACTCACTGGATTTTGCATTCAACTAAATGGCACATATTGAGTGGACAGTCAACCCTGAGGAGCCTAAATGAAAGAATATGGTTTCTCTGTGTATTTAAACCTCATAGCCGAGGGGGCTAGTGGCTCCTCAAAATGCTCCCAGGTACATCCTTCAGTATTCGCCCTTCAGCCTTTCCATTCATAGGTCCTGCATTCTGAACTGAGATGCCTGCACTTTATTAGCTTTGTGACTGAAAAATAACAGCATATGTTTTCTGTTCACTAGAAAAGGCCTGAATTGCCTTGGTTTACACTTTAAAATAAAAGTCAGGCTTGAGGCAGGCACAAATCCTTGTGTGTGTCAGCCCAAAAGGTGAACGCTGTAGGAAGTTATGAGCAACCACAAATGCAGTTTGGGATGGCAAGAAAAGCTGGAACAGCTGTTGCTCCTGTTATTCTGTGTGTGACATTCAGAGTTATAATGCTAGAGATAATACACGGTATGTTTGGGGAGGATGTAAAAACAGATGGAGATTCACTGAGGTAGAGAGAAAATCTATTTGGATCATGGTGCAGAGAAGGAAGGGCCTTCTTGCTAATAGCACAGGGATAAAATTATGGGAAAGTATGAAAGTGGGAAAAGGGAACAGACAAAAGGGGCCAGGGAGTCCAGGATAATTTTTGAGGGAGGATTTTCTGACACCTCCTTGCAAGTGAAAATTAATTGGTCTGGGAATGGCATTTGCAGCTCCGTGTAGCAGGGGCTTAGCAAGGCCCATGAATTACCTCGCTCTGGGGTCTCAAAATGATCTGACAGGTTCACGTGCGTCAGGCAAACATTATGGTAATCTCAGTGCTCTAGGGGCTCTACAGGAGTACATAAAAACCACCTAAGCTGTCCAGCTGATCTTAAAAATTAATTATGGCCCTGCTTAATAATATTCCCTCCCCCCCATTTTTGCTTTAGAGGATCATTGGGCTAAAAAAAAACTAATTAATCTTTCTTAATGAAGCTGTTTGCTAGCAGGAGACAGCCTGTTTTGCCCCCGTGGATTCTGGGGTGGAGCTTTTATGAGCACTGAGAATGGGGAAGTGGGAAGCGACTGCTGGAGAAAAAGCAGTACAAAATGGGGATAATTCCCCCAAACCCGACCACTCTGGCTGTGTAAAAGTATTTCCACCACAGTTACTAATTATTAGAGCACCAGCAATTGCCAAAGCTTGTATAGGCAAGACAAGAGCTCTGTTAAAGCACATGATTGAAATCACGTTTCCCTGGAGGAATCCAAAGCCATCATGGCAGGGTTTGGGTTTAACTGCATGGTCTAAGCTGTATCCTCTAAGCTGGGCTCCTCCGGCCGCGGCCATGCTTAAACCGCATGGCAGACACTACGGGACGCTAAGCTCTTCTCTTTTCCTGTTTCTCCTGTATAGAAGATGCTGGATGAGTGCCAGGACCGACGGAGCTGCCGGTTCCTCGTCAACAGCCGGCTCTTCGGCGCTGATCCGTGCCCGGGGACGGGCAAATACCTCATCGTGTGGTACAAGTGCAGGCCAAGTGAGTATCTCCCCACCGAGTCCGTTGCCTTTTTTCTGCTTAGTCCTTGGCAGCCCGGCCTCCCGGGACGTTTTGGTTCCCTCCCGCGTTTATTTGCAGCCTGGCACAACCCCTGGGTAGGCAACGCTTCCCCTTGCCCTGTTGGGCTAGTGGGACTCATATTCTCTTGGCCTGCCCTGTAGCAGGACCGAGGCAGCGTCGTGACAGTGGTAATGTCACAACAGCAGTGGTGTTGTGACGCCTCGTGCAAAATCGCGGGGAAGAAATTAAAAAAACAAAAGGGTTGAAATGAGGAAGAGAGACGATCTGATTTCAGAGGAGATTTTGAAACAAAAGCTGAGGCGCTCAGGCCCGGCGCTGTGCAGCAGGAGTCACTTTGCCCCAGCGTGCAGAGACCTGTGCTAATGCAACGAAGGGATCTGGTGAGGAATTCGAGTGAGAAATAGGTAATGAAGCACCTGCATTTATTGTGCGGTTTTGGTGAGTGACTGGAACATCCCTTGTTAGGCAAGAAGTTTGTTTCTATGAAACAGAAGTGATTAGCAGGGTGTCCTGACAAGTCTTCATCACCTTATAGGTTTTGTATCACAGCTCAGAGCAATCTGGCTGCAGGAGCCTGTGCTGAACTTCTGAAGGTAGCTCAGGATCCCATTGTGCAAAAATATTTATGGCTTGGCATTCTCTGCTAGTTGCAGATACACAAAGAAAGGAGTCTGCGTGAGTGCTCCGTGATTTTCCTGAAAGAGAGTGGGAAAACTTCCTTAAAAACCTTTCTCGAAGACATTTTTCAAGCAGCTATAGTTCTGCAGGGTGAAACAGGGTAACCTGCCACAAGTTATTGTTTCTTAGCCACTGGACAAAGTTTTAATCACTGGATTCATAACATGGTTAGAAATCTGTGAGCATTAGCATTGCATAGAGATACCAGGACTTTCAAACTTCTCTTTATGATTCCAGACTTTAAGTTTGAGTTTCAGAAAAAAATTTTAAAGCTTGTGTGTGTTGATCTGTAACTGTGCCCATTCACTCTGCTGTAGGGTCGTTAGTGGGAGCTCCGGTAAGACTGAGCCACAGAATATGAAATAGAGGGCAATAATAAATTTTGTTGGACTCTTCTGCGCAGGGGGTTACTTGTGAGCTCTGAATGAATCTAAGTCCTGTGAAGTGTTGATTGTCCCCAGAAAGCCTGAGCCCACATCCACCTAACCAATGAGTACAGGACTCACTGCTGAAGCTTGCTGCCTGGCACAGGCTTTGATTGATAACTTTATCAAAAGATGAGTGCAGCTCTTGGGTACTGCTTCCGAGCCTGGATTTGTCCTCCTTGGTGACAGACAGAGGTGCTTTAAAAAGAAGTCATTTAAAGTCTAAATTGTTGTCAGAGCTACTGAAGCAGGTGCCTTGCCTATGTGCCAAAGGCGGTGGAATGAACCCGAGTTTGTTTGCCTGCAGGTATGAGATACCCTGATACCCTTTGGGAAGTGGTCTGCGAGCTTGGACAAGGCATCTCTAATTTTTGTTATGGATGTCCAAGCTCTCCCGCTTTAAGAGTCCTCCTGGAACCTTGGAAATCCACTGAATAATGCAGCTCACTAAAAAGAAAGCTTTTCCTTGAAATAAAGCGAAATTGAAGTTAGTGGCATCTATTTGTATTTTTACTGATGAATAACTAAATAGTGCAGTGTTTCCCTGCGGCCACTGTCACTGCAGTTACGTGTCTCTGACACTATGTTGTGTTTGAAATCTAGTGGTTTCAATGCTCACTGGCTGTAAGGGGGGTCACTTGCAAGGCAGAGTGCTCTTTTTTTTTGATTTCTCACTGGCAGAATTTCAAGGAGATGGAGGAAAGCAAACCAGGCTGAAAATGAAAGCCCTGGATATCCCAAACAGTGGGGCTGCGGGAGATGTGAACAGTCTCTGCTGCACAAAATGCTGAGGGCCCTGTGACTTTCTCTGCCAGAAGCTGGGAAGACTTGAGCAGTGTTTTGAAGTGTTGAGGTTCGTGTCCTCTAGAAATTCAAAGGAATACTTTAGAGAAGTGCCTGCTCGACTAGAAGTGGTGAGAAGTTCAATGGTCTGAGTGTCTTTGGGAAGTGTTGTGCTAAACATGATTCCTTTCGGTCCAAAGGCTGCATCTGGGGTCTTGCAGACACTTGTCCGCACACAGGGGACTCTGGTAAGTGCATGGGACTGCTTTTAAATGGCAGATGTTTGGCAGCTCTTTGTGCATTCTCTGTGCTTGTAAATGCACAAATATACCATGCATATGTGGGTGTACTTCTAATGTTCAGGTGCAGGGTGTTTAATTAATAAAAATGCTCTTTTTATATATATATTTTTACTTGGGGTAAGTGAGACTTCACTGCTGCTGTGTAGCTTAGGGGGCAAGGTTCTTCAAAATATATATGTATTATATATATATATGGACTTGGCTTCTATTTTCCCTCCTCACTGCTCGCAGGCCTTGGTTACTGTATGCCCCAACCTTTGGGGAGATGCGCAAGTGTCTCAGCAGAGCGCACAGCACAGCTACAACTTGTGCCTCTGAAACTCAGAGCAGTGAGCAGTGTTAGTGGAGCAGTGAAACCCAAAGGCTAAATCTGTGCTGAAAGCACCAAGGAACCTCGGTGGATAGTGGAGCTCCATCACCCCTATGATAAAATGGGTAGCAAAGTCCCTGGCTCTGCTGTGGATCAGGCCAACTAGCACGGCCCCAAACATCTTCTGAACCTGGTTTGGCGTTTATCACCAGACCGGGATGTTCCAGTAGGTAATTTGGATGTGACCACCCTGTTTTGGGGGTTAAGAAGATTTGTTTGTACAGATGTGGGCCGTTCCAATCCACTTGGGCATAATGATGTCAAGAGAAAGGGTACATTTAATTTTTCAGGGCAAATGTAGCCTGACATCAGCATCCAAATGCACTGAAACCTGTGATCCGGCCCTGAATATGCAGAGGATTTCAATCTGCAGGGTACCTTTCAAGATTATTTAAAAATTGCACACAAACCCAATTATTTCTCAGGTAACATGCTGATTCAGTTTAGACCCATTAAGTATAATTACCGGGCAGGCTGCAGGAACATATAATTAGAGGGAATTGACGTACTATTTAATCGGTCTAACATGAATTCCCTCTAACTGAAATCCGGATTCACTAATACTATTCAAACAATTCAGGGTTTGTTCATCCTCTTTGCTTCAGAGTCAAAGGAAAAAAACCAAAGAACATGTGGGATCGTGTGCTGTTGTAAGCTAGGAAATATTTGCTCCGTGTGCCAGACTTTCTAGAAGGGCCGCATGGTCTAATCCTAGCTGGGAGCAGGATCTTGGGGCCTGCTGAAGTCGTGTTGGCTTCCCTTTTTTGCACCCCAATGATGCCCTCTCAGCTGCTTTTACTGAAGCTGGTTGCTCTTATGGCTGTTTCCCAAGCAGAGCTGGATCTACCCCTGCACAACATCCATTTGCAGGTTTATCTTTAGATTTCCGAAGTGTTGCTGCCGCTGGATAAAACGGGAATAGAAAGGTTTGCCTGTCTCTGCCATCGGCCTCAGGGTTAGTTGAGTTGCCCAAGTGGCCGTTCACTGGCAGTGCTGTTAGGAAAGGGAAAGGCCTCCCGCCTGCCTCGGTGACTTGCTCCGTGAGTGCTCCATGGAGTCCTTTTCCATCGCCTTGAATGTTTTATTTCGTGTGTGGGGCAGCTGGACATGGTGATCGGGGACTGGTGGGTATGAGGCACCTGTGTATTAAACCTCCCAGCAATGGCAAGTCCAAACTTAGCCCCTGAGCCTTCCATTCACAAGCCTCAAAGCCTTTGAAGTTTCCGAAAACCAGGATTCTGACCTAGGCTCCAACTGCAGCTCAAATCCCTCTGTGACAACAGTATAAAACTATGTTTGTGAAAGGCACATCAAGGCCCTGAGATGCATCTGGGAAGGAAAGGAGCCTTTGCTGGTGATGGGTGAAGTGCCAAAAGTTTGCATGGGGGTAGGAGGAGGAAAGTGGGTGGGAAGAAGGTCATTTTGTTTCAGTTTGGGACCTGTAGCTTTGATTTATAGGAAGGCTTTTGTGCTGAAAACTGACTTGGACAAAAGTTTTGAGTGGAGCAAGCAGTCATTCTCTGCATAGATTTAGTTCTAATCTAAAAGACCCATTTAATTCTTGTTAAATGTCAGCGATTCTGTTCAAGCATGGGAATTCCTGTGCTGATGTCCTTGTCAAAATCTTACTCAGGTAACTATTTTTTCTTAAAAACGCTAGGCAATTTTAATTGGAAGACATTAGAATTTTGAAATCAATTAGGGATTAATTTTAATTAAATTTTCCTCTGATAAAAATGTCATTTTAGGGCTGCCATGCTGTTTCATTTCCAAAGGGGCTGCCTTTTGGTGGGAGTTGTGATTTTTATAAGTAAGTGGTAACTTCAAAATCTTATAAACAGCAGAACGTCATTACTCGCAGCAAAGTTTTATGGGCTATCAAAGAACTGCAAGAATTCAGCCTCTGCATGGGAGATTCATGGCCTTTGAGTTTCAAGCTGCCTTACACCTCTTGAGGAGCTCGCGGCGTCTGCTCTGTTGCATTCGAATCAGATTATCTGGAATTTTTTTTGGAAGGACCACCTAGGCTTCCAGTGAGTGTGTCTTGTTCATCTAATTTCCCTTCAGCCTCTTCCCACAATATTGAACCTTACGTGAGCTTTGCCACTGGCTTCGCTGGGCTGAGGGTGATACATTTTCTGCTTAATTCTGCGAGCGCAGAGCATTGCCTGGAAAGCCTTGTCTCATTGCACACACTTGCAAGGTTTCCTCTCTGGGAAGAATTTGTGCCATTCTGTGAGAAAGAGCAGAGGGCTACGGAAAGAACGTTTCTTTTTTTTTGCAATGATAAAAATCCCAGGCAAAAGCAAAGAAGAGGCCTAAATGTCTTCTCAGTCCCTTTACCGCTGGTGATTGATTTTCGTGCTGGAATAGATTGGTGATTCAGGAGCTATCAACCCTTTCAGAAAAGCATGAATCTCCGCCGCAGGACAGGTTTATTGGTGGCAGGAGAAGTTCACGGCATTGTTGGCCGCGTTGCTGCGCGCTGGGACGGGCTCTCGAAGGCCGCGCGGGGCAGCGGGGGCTGCTCACGTGGCGCGTCCTCCCGGCCGAGTCACTGGGGCAGCAAAACGGGGCTTTTGCCTCCTGCATTCATGAGCCCACTCTTGCTTATCTGCGTTATTTCAAAACTCTTTTGGCAAAGCAGGGAGGGGAAATTTATAAGGGCAATAAAACTCCAGGCAGTGAATGCTGCAGTGATAAAAAGGTGCAAATAAAGGAGCGTTATAAATAACGGAGGATAGATCCATCAGCATGTGATTTAGGTCAGGGAAAACCTTAATGCTCACGGTTAATATTTTTTTAAGCCGTTGATGCACAGAGATTTTCAGGCGTTGTCAAATAGCCCTATCTCTGTAACACACTAATCACTTGGCTGTCAGGAAGAGGATTAAGAGGAACGTGTGATTTCACTGTCAGTGAATGCAGAGATTAGTGTCAGTCCCTGTCCCTCAGTACGTCTGCAAAGGGGGAGGATTGAAGGCAACTGCTGCTGACCCAGGAGACTTAAAATACAATAAAATAATATATATAGTAATAAAAAGATCCTAATTCTCTTTCCAAACTCATCAGTCAGCCCTGATTGATATAAAAAGAATGAGGAGCTAGTGAGGAGCAGGATCTTTCCCATAGATAGGGATGGAAACATCGTCTTTGCTGGATCAGGCCTCCAGAATCCAAATGTGAATGAACTTGAAGACAAATTTTTGTGGCTTCCCCTTCCATTCTGTCCCGAAATGTACGATTCACACAGCTGTGACTTTTATAGGTCTCCTCTGTCTATAGGCATTTAAGTATCTGTGGAGTTCCTAGGAAAGACCAATTTATACCAATAAATCCTACCGGCAGTCCTGTGTCTGGAAGACCCATTTCATATAGAAAATACAGATCAGTTTTTCTCTTCAAATGAATATTTCCTGGTATAAATACAGGGAAGAGAAAATCTGAAAAATACTGCAGTAGATGAATGGTACTGAATTCCTTGCAATACGGCAAAGTCTTTCAGTACGTTTTTTGGCATCAGTCCTACATTTCATTTTTGCATGAAATATGTATTTTTAAATAGACATATTCTGATATTTCAAGTTTTTATCATATTTCTGGTACATACCTTCAAATACAAAAAGGCACCTGAGGTTGTCACCTAACCGTGTCTCCAGGAACCGGCACTTCTAGACATTATTGAATGTCATCATGAATTTGGGAGATCTGGTAGCAGTGTATTTCTTCCAGCTATATATTTTCTACTTAGACAAAGCCATGGAGGGAATGCTGTGTGTTTAATTACTTACAATACCAGAAAACTGTCTTTTAATCTTATAGGTTTAATTTTTTTTATTTTATGTTTTATGCTCCAGGCATAGGCACAGGTTATATATAAAAATATAAATAAGTTATCCTTCTGATATTCCGGTGTTAGAATGTTTACCACCATTATTTTAGCATTTGGAGAAGACAGTTTTAAAGATATAAAAGATTAAATTCTCCTTTTCAGGTATTATAATAATGACTTTAAGCAAGGCTATTCCAGATTTATACCAATACTGGAAGAGAAGAGCAAGTAGTTCTGTGAATGGTGGAATTAATGAAGCCTCTTTCTTTACAAAGGTCATTTTTTTTTGCTGTACCTGACCCATA
>NW_010580553.1:10913-21511 GCF_000705375.1 Tinamus guttatus | reverse complement strand
CCAGAGTTGCATCTGTGCTAATTGACCAGGCATTAAATCCATGCTGGTTGCCTGGAGGAACAGGGCTACCATAAAAACTGATTTTTCCCTGTCTTTCCTTCAGCTTTGTTGCTACTTTGATTCTGTTCTGTAACTAACTACTATTGTTTTCTAAACATTGCAGGAACTTACCTGTGTTGTCACCTCAATCACTCTGAAATTTAGCTAACAAGTTCTCAATTCATTTAAAGGGGGAATAAATAATGAGGCAGGGAGCGGACAGCAGAACAGCCACAAGTTGCACTTTTTTGAGAAAATCAGCTCAAATTCTCTAGTGGAAGAAGTAGGACCTATGCTTGACTCCAAAGTGCTTTGTTTAACTAATCTCACTGTCTATCGTATATACTTCAAAACTCTTCTCTTTTTCCTCCTGAGATAACTTTCTACCCCTGTTTGCCTGAGAGGAAAGTCCAACTGGGTTCATCTGAGCTCTGCCTTGGAAATGAAACGTAGCAGTTAATTTGCAGCACTGCCAGGGCTTCCAAAACAGAATATGAAAAGACAACTGCTTCAGACGATGGACGTGACAGTGGGGAAAGGCACCTTTTAAACTTTGCAAATTGGATGGATGCATCAGGAGTGTAATTTTAAAGGAATCTGACAAAGATGTTTACAAAGAACAATCTTCTTACTTGTCAAAACAATTTTCAGACCTCCAGAACTTAGCAGTTGTTGAGTTTTCAGGGTTCTTCTGAAGTTGGCAAACTGCCTGTTCGATGTAACTCTGGACTGTCATCTGAGCTGTGTCTTTCAAAGTTTCAGATTCCTTCTACATGAGCAAGCAGTGCAATCCTTGCCACTGAAGGCAAAGAACTTCAATTTTAAAAAACTTAAATTACAGCATCTTCAAAAGAAATTTCTCCAAGGGAAAGCTGATGCGAAATTATGTTAAAAGATATGTATTCCAAGGGGAAAGAGAAGACGTTAGACTCAGAAAAAAATGTTTATTTGGAATGAAAAGTAAATAAATAGTGGAACATGAGAATAGGAGTATGGGGAAAAGGTTTTAAAGGAGAGCAATGACTGGAAGATATTCTTTTAGTTCTACTTTCCTTCTTTGCAGAGGAGTGCACGATTTGGGGAAGGTATGTCCTTATCTCGTTTGATTCTGGGGTGATGAGCCTGTATATACCTACACTCAAAAAAAAAAATCCTTTCAGAGTGAATACCACAGATCCTGGGAATCCTGGTAATTATGGGGGCTGATAAAAACACATATAAGCAGAAATGAAGGTCCAAAGTTTTCTGAAAGGGCACTAGATGAGTATCTCCAAGCTGAGCTGCTCAGGGACGGACCTGTTGCACAGGGACCTCTGCTCAAGGATACTGCTTGGGGGCATCTGTCCTAGTGTTCCTGTCTTGGAAACTTCGAGTTCCTCAAGACCTCAAGCTCACTCAGAAGAAATACTGACAGATATCAACTATATTAATTGCTCACATGATCAACATGAACACTGGATCAGTTGCCCAGGGGTCTCCATCCTTTGAGATATTCAAAACCTGGCTAGACAAGACCTGGAGCAACGCACTCTAGTTGACTCTGCTCTAAGCAAGGGGTTGGACCAGATGGTCTGCAGAGGCCCCATCTGACCTCTACCATTCTGTGATGCTTGGAGTGGTGTGGAGGACCACATTGTAGGAAAGGGTTTATGTTTACCTGGGTAACTCTTATTTTGGATTTCTGTTAAGCCTGGCACAAAAAGTTGCTGAGTGATGACTTTTGCAATGTAAATATTCATCTGCCTAGACATGAGCTGAAACCAGCAAACTCTCATCACATGTGAAATCATCTTTATTATTGGGTGATGGCCTCCAGTCTCTAAAAAAGCTTGTTGATTTTTTACTCAGAGGTTGCACTTGGGCCATTTGGTCCATTCTGTCTCTCAAATATTTAACTTTGCAGCTAATCAGTACCTGATAGCTCTTATTCTAGGAGGAATATACACTAGAAACCTATACTTTGTAATTGATATATACTGGGCCAGAAATGAGGGGATTTTTTTCCCCTGAAAATCTTTTTTTTCTTTTCTGTTACAGCTTATCTGATGGAAAGCTAAGTTTTTGTGTTTTCTAATGTGAAAAAGTAAATTTATGGAAAAATACTTAACTGGAGCAAAAAGAATGTTGACGCAGGCTCATGCTGTTTGAAGATGAAATGGTCATCTGTATTCTGGTCACCTGTATTTCCTGTGTTGTTCTGGTATTGCGGGTTCACATTATTCTCCCAAATCTGGGAACTCTGCCTTGTTTGCATCTTGTAAGATATACCACGGGGAGGAGATTTTTGTTGCTAAGAAAGGGTGAAATCTTCCATTATGAGGTGGATGGCTGGCCAAGTGTCCAGATATTGACATATATGTCTGTATAAAGATCAGGTTTTCAATACAAATCTCATTCAATACAAATATTATGACTATTTTTTGTCAATTTCTCCTGTCTGGTGGTGTTCAGGGTAGACCAATGTTCATCTGGGAACAAAAGACTAACAGAAAGAAATGATTAGGCAAGCAGGGGTAAATAGAAACAGAAATCTCCTACATACTCTTGCTCTGGTGGAGTGTTTATTGATGGGATGACTGGCCATAGTAAAAAGCTATGAATTTCAAGAGAGGAAATTCTTTTTTGTTGTTGTTTGTGGAACGTCTAACAAAGCTGGGATGAAGGAGAGTGAGGGAAAAACGGAGCTGAAGAGAAGCTGTTGCCTAGCAGGGAGAGCATTTGAGTTCTGAAGTGGGATCTTGGAAGAGTCTCATTAAGGTAGCAATCATAATCAGGGCAATGGTTTCTAGGAATCAATCCTGAGACTGTAAGGAAGTGGACAAGATCACCTCTGTTTCCTACAAAGTCTTGCTCTTTGCTCAGATCCCTGTTCCTCAGGTTTAAATCTTTCAGTTATTTCTTGAGAAAGGCAGGTTTCTCTTTCATATCTTTCCTGCTCTTTGAACTGGGAAATAGGGCTAACTAACTGTTGTGCATCAATTACATGAATCGTGTTTTGTACTTTGTAAAAATTCATAAAATTTTCAACCAGCTCTCTTGTATAGTATTTTTAGACAAAATGGATTTCTGGCATCACCGCCTCCTATCTCTTTGTTAGATGCAAAATCTTCTAGGAAGCTCTTTTCTCTAAGATCCAGAGATTGAGCAACTGACATTTTATTTTGAGCTTCTCAGTTATGATCATTCAGAAAATTTTCATGGACCATATGCAAAAATGTCCTTAAAAGGCTGGATAAATGTATTTACTGCAGTTCAACAAATTAGTTTTCTTGTACCCATCCTGCAAGTACAATGGTTCGTGGTGCTCATTTTGCTATTCAAGAAAGCCAATTTTTCCATTAAAAGCATTTATAATTGTTTTCCCTCCATTGTCCTAGCCATGCTACAGTCATGTCAGGTAACAACCTTTAAAATGTGTCTAGAAAAGCCTGCAGCTGTTCCCTCCTTGCTCTCTCTCTCTATTGAGTTATATTTAAGGCAGTGTCTCTGAAAACAGGCAGTAATAAAAGGGATATTATCCTCAGCAAATATCTTAATCATGGTAAATCTCTGTTGCCCTACAAATGACTGCACGGGGGATTACAGCTGAGTAAGCCATTTGCTGAATATCACTGCCACCTTTCCTAGGCCATTTAAGCATGTTTAATTTTTCAGGGTGAAACATGAAACCCACTAATACAAATGTTTGCATTTGGACTGAATTATATCCAGACTGTAACAGTTAGAGCAGTCTTAGGACCAGATTGTGACTGATCTGTAGGAGGCCAGTTCTTCTTGGGAGAATAAGAGAGAAAAATGCAGATTCATTCCCAGTTCCAGCTCACTTATGTCACTTACGCTGCCTTGGTCCTCTTCAATATTTATATAAGGGTATTACGGGTTGAAGTACCAGTAAATATATGGATGATGCTTAGCTCCATATTTTCTTTACATCAGTCATAGTCCTTACCATTGCCCAATGCCTGGAAGCCATCAGTGCCTGGATGAAAGACAGCTGGCTTTAGTTCATCCTGGCTAAGATTGAGGTGGCAGTGCTATAAAGCAGAAAATACTTTCAGGGACTTGTGTCCTCTGTAACATCACTTTCCATATGTTTGTTTATCCAGATTTCTATCAAGTTGCCCGGAAACATTGAGAGCATCTGTTCTCCAGTGATCCAGTGGGAATCTGAAATAGTACTGCATACTTTATCATTTCTTTGTTGTTGTTTGTCTTTTCTTTCTCTCTCTCTCTCTTTTTTTTTTTTTTTTAAATCATGTCTTTTATCTGTTAGCAGCCCAGGGCATTGCAGCCCTAATCAGTCTGGACTTGGCCAGAACAGTCGACATATTCACAACCTTGAGGACCGACAGCAACAAAAGATATTTCCTAGAGTGGAATTAGGTGACCAGAAGGAGGTGGCACCATTTCCAGATGGTGCCACTCCACCATATGCCGGGAGCCCATCACCTCTAGACTGCACTGGTTCCCCAGGAGTGCGATTCACTATCCCAGTATCCAGTTCACTATCCCAGTATAATATTTCAAGCCATCTGCCTGACAGCTTCCTGGGGCAGCTCCAAGGATGAGAACTGCAAATGGTAGAGGTAGAGATTTGTTGTCTATTATCTCATGTCTACAAGACCAGCTTTTGGTAGTACAAGTACAAGTAACCATGAATCACAGAGTTTTCTGAGTAAAATGCAACACTCACGGGGTTTCGGTCACAGTAAAATTCCCAGATGCTAAACTCTCACTTGAAGAGTTAACAGAATTATATAAAATATTCCAAGGACCTTACATGCGTCCACAGAGCATGTGGATAAGCAATCCGTTTTATTTGTTAATTGGAAGAAGTAGCTAATAATAAACCAAAATGGAACAGGAAATTCAGTTAGTGCCTTGTAAGACATAAGATCTTCACAGAGGGCTCTGGCAACTTGCTCACTTCAAAACTGATCTTTTTCTAAAATTAATCAGCTATTTCATATTTCAACCACTTTAATTTGTCATAAATATGCTCTCTTCCCATGCTACAAGTTTAACATTAAGCTCTGTATAGCTTGTTCTATTTCACTTTCATGCTCTGAATCCATATTTTTTTCTAAGCAACAAGGGTCTATTTTTTCCATTTTGACCATCTATCCTTATTTGTATTTTTTGTAGTCCTTGCTGTTCCTGTGATTAATAAACATAACTTTGATTAAGTGATAGTGTTTATGCTTGAATAGGTTCTATTATACACTGTTAGGTTTTCCACTGTATACCTTGGGTAAAACTTTGATCCTACTTCCCTCCCAGAAGGAAAAAAAAATCATTTTTGAAGAAAATACCTGCACATAAAATTGATACGTAGAGTGGCTGATTGATTCTTTACAGTTCTACAAGGTTCCTCTCTCCCTAGGTACTTTAATGGTAAAAAGAACTTTATTCCTGCTTCTTGTCACTGTTTTACATGCTCAAATGGTCATGGATGTGTTATTGTAGATGTTCCTCAAGGTTATGTGATCTTCAAACAGCTTCTTCCATGAATGAGTTAGGTCTTAACTCTGTATTCATCTATTAGGAATTAATGAGAAACCTTTATCTCAAAATCAATGTTTTGTAGAGTGAAAAATTGTACCTTCCTTGGGAAAAAAAATCCTGGGACCCAAGGATTTTTGAAAAAGGCTAAAGAGGGAGAAGGGAGAAGGAACCTAAAGTCTTCTGTGATTTTACTTTGGTGGAAAATTTCCAACCAGGAAGAAATGACTCTTGAGCCTATAGTTAAAGTACAGTCAAAAATGTCAGATTATGTGCTAGCTGCTGTGATATAAAGATTTAAGTATTAAATATCAAGTACTTAGTGTTTACTGATATTGAGGGGTTTGATACATACGGACTTTGCAGAAGTCCTCATATTTTATATATTGGTGATAGCAGACATAGGGCACCAATGACATGGAGAGACAAATGTCATGTCTGTGCTAGTAGGTTATGCGGGGCCAGGGACATCCCCAGGCACTGTCTGATGATTATCCAGTCATTAGAATGGTTTGTTAGTTTGACTTGGGACACCTACCAGTATTTGGACTGTTTAAACGTGGACTGACCATGTTTGGGAGGTTACCTTTGATGGGGGATCTACTCCCCTTAAGCGTAGATACAGCAGCTAGCAGAGGGGGAGAAGGGAAGGGTTTGCTGTGTGAATGCAAGTCAAGCTATGCCAATTGCCCTTGAGGCTAGAGAACAGTCTTTGACCTGTTGTAGCTACATCTTTAGCAGTAACCAACATGATCCAATGGAATGTTGCTCTGCAGAGCCTGGGGATGTTGAGGTTATATCCCTGGCACTGCTCTGTGTTGGCTGGGCTGACTGTAAACAAGTCAGTTAAGTTATCTTGGTCTCTTTCATGCACATATTTAGTCAACTGGCTATTTAGATTCAGCTGTGCCAAATGGAGTTTATCTTCTGTGGTGTGTTGGTAGACATAACTGGAGAGGACCTGTTCTAAGCTGGAACCTCTAGGGGTTCCCATAATACAAACAATAATAGTGAAGAGAAGGAATGACATGTGATTGCTTGTGAAATAATTGTCTAGTTTCTTTGACAGATGTGAACTGAGAGACTGTTCCGTTTGCATCAGACACACAAAATCATGACTATATCTATTTCGTATTCTTCTCCATTGCACTTGAGAGCAGTTTTGCAACTATATGTGTAACAGATTAAAAATCAACAAAATTAGCAGAGCTCCTATTGGATCTGTCAAGGGAGATCTCCTTGTGAAAAAAAAAAAGAGCATAATTTTGTTCACTTTTCAACTCTTGTGAAATAAGATAAACACTTAGCACATGAAGAGCTGATCTGTGTAGGTGGAACATGCCTAAAGATGGGCCTTAACCTTCATGTGTCACAAACTTTCTAAAGTAACCATGGAAAATCACTCAATTGCCATGATTTACTTGTAGGCAAAATGAAATTATTGACTATTTACTGGATCTCATGTGTGCATGATCAAAAGAAAGCAATCATTAAAATGTGCTGATAGTGCTATAAAAGTAAATGTGTAATGGAAATGATCACTGCTCTTCTAGCAAATGCAGATTCTGCTGGCAGCTGATGTGCATATCTGGGCACATGCCAAGAATTACTGCTGCCTCTGACAAGCTCACACCACGGGGTGGTCATAAGGCTCCTTTCACGCTGGGGACCCGCCTCTGGATCAGCTGAATAATTAAGTGTTTGTTTCCTTCCAGATGAGTACAAGAGTAAAGCAGCCTGTGAAGATGACAAGCTGAGGCTCAGCTGTAAGAAGAGCATGGTGATAGCTATTTACTCTGCTGTCTTTGGAAGGACACAAGGAGGCAGCCTGGAGTGTCCGTACCAAAGCCTAGGGATGCCCATGATTGGTAAGCAGGGGGATGTCTTGACAGAGCACACTGATTTACATGGGGTAATTTCATTTTTTGTCATCATGGCACAAATCATGGCTAGGGAAAGCAGAACTTGGCACATGTAACCTACTGCTGTTATGCAGCTAATGTGTGGCACCTTGTTACCCAATAGTGCTCTCTATCACGAGCTCTGAACTCCCAAGGTTCACGTACACACCCTAGCCCGGTTACTGAGCCACATAATTTTGGCAGATTCATCAGACTAAATGCTTGAGACTACTGCTTGAGTTTCTTGATAATTTTCCTTCCTCCTGGTATTTCATCCCTACCTAATGGAAGAGTGTATTATCAGTAGGTGTTATGGACCACTTTTGGTAAAGTAAAGCAAGAGATTGTATTTAAATTTTAATAAAAGTTAAAACAATGAGCAAAAATTCTCAAAACAAGCTATTAAGTTGCGTCATGTTGACTTACAGTATTTCAAGTTGCTCCTTTTTTTCTAGGCTATCACAGTCTCATATGTTCATGTCTTAAACATCCATAAATTTTAAAACATTGCTACAACTGTCTGTTCTCAAGCCAAAAACAAATGAGTTTGAGTATTTTGAACTGTGTCAGATGTCCACAGTGCAAAATCCTGTGGTCAGCATTCCTCAGTCTCTGCAGAGGTGAGAGTGGATGGAGCGGTTTACCCAAAGGAATCCCTTCTAAAGGGAGGAAGTTTCCAGATGGCTGTACAGGGAATCTCGGTATCTATTCAGCTGTATCTGGAGATGTTTGCCTTCACAGCTGCTGATCCGACACCCTTACGGAATTAGCATGCTGTTCAGATGGCGACATGTGAAGTGACTGCTTGGAAATACGATATACATATGATGGGTGTGAGTAGGAAACCACAGGTGGAATCAGGCCAGCCAGGTTGCTTGTGCAGCATGGTGAGTGCCTGAGTTGTGTTGCTGCAAGAATCTGTGCGCTTGCAGCATAGCCGAGTAGTTCAGCCTCCTACCCAGTCTCATGGTTCCGATGTATGGCAGGAGAGTCACAGTCCCTTAAAGTGTTCTCCCTTGTCTTCTGCGGTGAGTCATCTATCCCTGGATGTGCTGCAGGTCGTTTCAGCTGCCAGAGAACAGATGTTAAAGCAGCTATGCTTGACAAGTTGGCTTAGGCCTTTTTTATGTGACATATGGGATGGGCTGAGAGTGTGGACACTGGTGGCTATAGTGGTTTAACTACCAGTTGGTGACTTTGACTACAAGGTGTTAACTTGCTGAGCTGGTGAAACTTGATGGGCTGACAGCATATTCCCAAGCAGCGAGCTTTTCTGTCCTTGGTGAGAGTGCAGGAAAAGGAATTTACAAGTGACAAAATACTGGTGTTGGGGTGTGCTTTCTGAGTACACACATGAAGCAAAACTCTTCAATTTGAATGAAAGCTGCAAAGGGTAAAATTTTGCTCTTACTGAGGAGCAAAGTCTTGAACCTTAGGCCAGCTGAGAGCCAGATATGTGGCACTAGGGAAGGGAGGCAGTGGAATTGCAAGAGCAGAGAGAACAAGCTGTGAGGTATGACAGCAAGGCTGAAGTGCTTGGATTTCTGAGTGCTTCAAACTGGCCTTGTGAGCTCTATAAATTGGGATGTTTGCCCAAGGAAATAAGGAGTCTGATGGTAGAGTGTGGCAAACACACTGCTGGAAGGAGGCAGGGCCTTCCTTCGAGGCCAGCTCTTAGCCACTAGTCACAAGAGCAGGTTCAATACAGAAGAGAATAAGGCCAAGCTAACAGTGGGAATGTCTAGGTAGCTTTACACTGACATCCAGTGTAGAGTTTTAGGCTGTGGACTAAGGCTAAAAGAAATTGAGTTGTTGGACATCTGTTTTGTGTGAGATGACGTGATGGTACAGTGCCCTTAAGATGCAGTTAGGAGAGGTGGGTTGGTAGCTGTGGTATCACTTCTATATTGGCTCTGAAAAAGAGGAACTAGTACAGATGCCATCTGCAACACAAATCAGAGAAAAAGCATAGCTTTACTGTGCTGAGGTGGGGGGGTTGTACTCCATATTGCTACTAGGAATTGTGGGAGGGGAGCACAGAGTTCCCTGAACCTTCTTCAGATAACGTATTTCTGCTGTGGACCTGCTTAGTTCAGGAGGAAACTGTGTTCCTTCAGGAGTGGGTGAAAACATCATGGCTTGAAAATCCAAACTTTCTCTAGCTAGAGAACGTTTCTCTGCAGGTTTCCACTGCCCTGCAGTATGCAGAGGGCCATTATGTGGCAGCCTTTGATCCTGAACATTAGCAACGAGCTGATCTAGCACATCTAACTGTATGACTGTGGCTCCATGGCAGCATCCAGTTCCCATAAGGCAGAATCCAACTCCTTTCTGCACTGGAGGATTTATTCTGTTTGAACTTTGTGGGTCCGATGATTTGTATCAAGTCTAAGCCTTGGCAAGAGACCTTTTGGTGGGAAGCAGACCCTGGACAAGTTTGCAGTGATTATTTGTATTTGATCAGCATGAGATACTGCTGAGTGAAGAATTCCTCACAGTTATTCCCAAAGATGTGTATCTGTCCTTCCTCTCAAAATGAAGTTCATAAAATTTTATTCTATTCTTTTTCGAACAAAATGCACATTTATGTTGCATTTAGAAACCTGCAGCTTCTACATGTGAGGCTTTAATTGAACTGAGGCATGAGAAGGGGAGGAGGAACAGCACAGTAGACCATTGCATTCATTTCCAAATCTGCCACAAAATGAGTGGACAAATCATTTACTGTGTGTTGTTTCTGTTTTGTAACATTTGCAGCCCTTTAACACCCACATAAGCTTGTGAATAATGTAGGATCCCTAAGTAAGACTTCCTACACCACGCCTTGCCAAATGTATATTTTCTCCCTAATGTCTTAGCTTAATGTGCTTAGCTTCTGAGAAGGAAAAGTTGTTGGAAGAACTGCATCTTATCCCTGTTATATTAAGAGAAGAAAAATCTGCTAGGATTCCTTTTTAACCAGAAACATGCTGAAACTTGTGTTTCTGACCGTAATGGGAAACCCCTGCAAACAGCTGGACCCTCCTTGAATGCCCTGGAAACTCTGAAAAGCTCCTATAGGAATTTGACCTTATTTGTAACTCTCTTAATAAAGCTTCCACTTGGCTGCTAGCATGGGCAGAGACAATGCACAGAGCTTAGGGAGGTCTCTGGGGA
>NW_010580553.1:0-10889 GCF_000705375.1 Tinamus guttatus | reverse complement strand
GGAAAGAGTTATTTGCAAGCAACAAAACATTAATATTCCTTAGCCCAGCGAGTCCTTTGCCTCTTTATGGTGCTGTTCACAGCTGCCTCTGTCTGCATCTCGTTGAGTGACTTGTTTATAGCGAGAGAAGCCACTTTAAAAATGACCTTTCTTTTTACTTGTATCCAAATGGAAGCTAATGATCTAATTAGGGAGCTGAGGAGGAGGAGCTTGGATGTAAAACAATTATCTTTTTTATCGTTTAGTAGAACAACATCCTTGATCGCATTCAGTGCACCTGACATGTTCATGTGTATATTTGTACAGCAGCTCTTGCTGCCCAAAGGAAATGAGACGAATGTGTCCTGCTCACCTCTAATGTCTGGATCTGGGTCTCCTCCTCAAGGACTCTGTCTCTCTCCATCAAGTATACAGAAAACCCAAAGCAAATTCACTCCTCGTCTGGTTGAAGGGTTCGGGGCTTGGAGACAGAATCGGCACAAGTTCATGGAAACTCTGGCTCCAAAGCTGAGGTTAAAGTCATGGTATGTGGGCAGAGCTGAGTACTGAAATGTGAAATGCCCTTGCTACCTAACATAATAGTTCTCTCCTGTATCAATACAAAGAGAAAATGGTTGTGTTCACAGAGCCCCGAGGCAACTCGGGTCAGTGGTTCCATCCAGCTTCTTAGATCTGATAATGCAAGAGCAGGGAATTGAGTTCAGCAAAGGTTGACTGTGCTTTAGATGCTTCAGATTCCCAGGCATTTGTCATTTGGAGGCAGGGCCAGAAAGTCATCGCACCCAGTTTGTACTGATTTCCTCCTCTTATTGCAATGACTTGAACCAGAAGCTTCTCAGTCTATCACATAAATATCTATTTCACTATATAAATAATAGACTCTTATAGTCTAGACTAGATCTAGTGCATGAATAAGTAGCAAGCAATAATAATAATAATAATAAAGGTCATGGGCACATGTTACTCTTCCTGCCAACAGAAAATGGGTTTGAAGAGATTACTGCCCCTCTGTCCACTCTCCGTCCACGTTCTTGTCTCCCCTCCTCCATGTACAAAATGTTGCCACTCTGCATTTCTGTTAGTACAAGTTGGTGGCTATGGAGCGTTTGGAGATGCTCTTTTGCCTCATCTGACCATTCTGCTGCTGATGACCGTGGTGCTCGGTCTGGGGCATGAGCAGCACTCAGTGAAGCGAGCCACATTGCAACCTTCTTCTTTAATGTACCCGTCGGGCGTCCAGAGTGCGCTTTCCTGTAGGTGTGATACTCTCTGTCTACGTTTGATTTACATTCAGTGCAGAAACGGCCTTGTTATGTGTAATACTGACAATTAAAAACATGTTTTTAGAGGTTGAGCTGTATATACGTAGTAAAACCCAGAACTATCCAGGTTTGAAAGCTAAATAAATAGCAGTTGCTGTTTAACTCACATATAATACCTTATTAAATCTAAATTAAAATGAAAATCCCATTTAGAAGTCTATAAGCCAGAGTGGGACAAAGACTGCTTTCAGAAAGTTCTTTTCAAGTTCTAGATAGTTAGCCTATTTCACTTTTTGTTTCAAAACACCAGGAGGCAATTAAAATCACTTTACAGCTCTGTTTCTAAAAAAACTCAAACTATTGTTGTATTCCATAGAATCGTAAAAATGATTTATATAAAATTATAGGGTTTCATGTGCACACAATTGGCTTTTTCAATGATTAAAATCCCTTCAATTTTTTTCTGGGAAAGATCTTTTTCAAAGCCAAGGTTTAACTGGCTTAAAAAAAACAGAAAGTTTACAGTAGAGTATAAGCCCCCCTGAAATGGTCTAAATAAAAATTCTTATAGCAATAATTTAAAAGGCCCTAACAAGCTTTGCAATGATACACAATAGCTATTTGAAGAAGTACAGTGGGTGTTTGTATTCAGTACGGTCATCTTAAGTGATCTTACAAAAGATGCTTCTTGCCCTGCTATTAGTTGAAGGAAATACATAATATACTTCTCAAAAGCAAAGAGTAGAACTTCAGAGATGTAAATTTGTAGCATCTGTTTTCCATGGAGTTATTCGGAATGAAAACCAGTGTAACTTGTTCAGAGCTGGTAAAAGTTCCTCTTAAAATAATTCCGATGTCAATCAAGAATATGACAAGATTACTATGATGCTGAGCCTGAGAAACAGAGATAATGTGAAACCTGCGAGGTTGCAAGCACACACTGTTTTATTTTAGGAACCAAGGGCAAGAAGTGACTTGCAGGTTGCGTCAGGTGGGTAGTTTCTTAAAGAAGAGAGCCAGCCTCACGTATTTGGGAAGTTTAGACTTTGCTTCAGCCTACATGTAGTCACCGGCACCCATTGAAATGTGCCCGTAATCTGGAAAACTTTTGTTTTTGTTTTACTTCTGTTGGACTGCAATAAATTGGAAGGCCAAGTGAACTCAGCTGAATTACGCAGTAGATGCACTGAACTGCAGTATCCGTATCTTGACTCATCTGAAGGAAAAGCTCTTAGCTCTTTGCTTTTTATCACGAGTGCCTTATAGCCTATAACCAACCATTTTCTGCTGCAAATTAAATCATAAAATTTTTACTATCCCTTCCAGACCAAATCTTCTTTGTTCTATGAGACTTCTTGGAGCCAAGTTTGAAGCTGTCTTCAGATTCTTGCTTTAGCCCCCCCAAACCTGCAAAGTGGGATTCATTTGCTCAGTTTTACACACTCTGAGTCAGTCTCTGCAAAACTGGAGCCTTGTATGTTTTATATGAATTTTGGTTCCAGATGCAAAAGTGATAAGATGATTTGAGGTTGCATTAATAAACCAAGTGGTTCTAAAATGTAACTATAGCATCTGCAATTAAGTCTGCAATCGATCCTTCAATTGCAGTCTCTACATGTAATTAAAGTTTTTTTTAAGACCGTTTTCTCTTTTCTGGCCCACTGCTAAAATTTCCAAAGTTTTATGAAGTGTTTGATGAGTAATTTTTCTCTCTTTCATTAAAATGTACTTTTTAATATGAAATTGACCTTCTTAGCACACCCTCCTTGACGCTTGGATGTAGGAGTTTTTATTTAACCATCCTTTTCCAATGGTATCATACAAGATATAGATGTTAAATCCAGCTTCACCAACACCAGGTTCCCTCCCAGTCTTTGCAGTAATGACCATATGAGTTTATATCAGAAATCAAACTCATCGTGATACGGAAGCACCAGACACTGCAGAAGCATATGTCAGATAGTTCTTCCAACACAAAAACTTGAAAAGTCTCATTTTTTTTTCTTTTTTTTTTAATGTGTGTGTGTGTGTGTTTATGGGTCTGGAAAAGTAACAGATTTAATTTGTAGTTTTTCCAAAGTCTCTTGCTTTATGAAGGAGCTGAACTTTGTCTCAGCCCCTATGCTAGTGGAGCATCCTTAACATACATGAGAAACTGTCCAAGAGCAGAAGGGAAGCTTCCTTCACTCCTATTTATCATACAGATCCTCTTGCATAAAGAGACAATCTTGAGTCACTCCGAGGTAAAATGTGAAGGACGTTTATCTCAGTGGCAAGCCTGGATTACTTTACTCCTACTTTCATCCTCCTTTCCCGTTCCCTGAAGATTGTTTTCTCTTTTGGCAAATGAGTAGATAACCACAGCGCTGATTCAGACCTCTGTCAGTTTCTTTGCAGGAATTAAATTTCTCTTCTGTTAGTTGTTTGACCTCTGCATCTTCCGTGTTTCATTCTGTCCTCCCTGCTTTGTTGCTCTCAGAAAATAACTAGTCCTGCTTTGTTCTTTAGCAAAAGGTCTTGCCGCATGTTTTGGAGAGAAATTGTCCCCTCTTTGGGAGGGTGTTCCCTCCTAGAGACGTCAGTTATTTGGAATATGTATCTTATTCCCTCAAGGGACTGTTTATTTTAACTTGTTCTTTTTATCTGATCCTTGAAAGATAGCAAGGAAAGCTAGGGCTCTGCTGCCTTTTTTAATTCTGGGTGATGGTCTGTTCCTGATGCCTTTACTCTGAGCCAAAGTGCCACAGATTTCATCTCTTAACCAGGCACCACCAGCCATGTTCCAGTTCCTAAACACACACCTCACATATACATTTGCGAATAATGTTCTAGGCAGTGAATCTCTTTCTGAAGCTTTTTATTACAGCCAATCATTTCATCCTCCTGATACCGCAAGATCTCATGCTTTTTGGCATGTGGATTTCAAGGAAACAAAGAATAAAGGTTTGTTCATTTAACGATCTGATGCTCAGATGAAAGAGTTTATTGTCGTGATTAGTAATTACAAAGACACAGATGCTCTGTGGTGTCAGATGGTAAAACAAGGGCGACAACCTGACAACGTGGCACGGCAGGTTGAGATTGGATATTAGGAAAAACTTCCTAGGAGTGTACAGTACAGGAACCAGTTACACTGAGTGAATTTTGAGACTCAGGTAGACTCCTACAGCTATATTCTAGCTGTATTTTAGTTGTGTTTTATACTTCTACAGCTGATCTGACTGAGACTCCTCTGAGTTGAAGTTCAGACCACATAATATCCGAAAGTTCCTTCCAACCAACGCTCCTATGATCCTGAAGTGTGTGAAGAAGGGGGAGAAATGGTTTTCTTTTTATTCTAACGGAGTAATCAGTGCTGGGATATGCTCCATGTGCTGCTCCCTTTCTAGTCACATGCACTGCTTGTGGAAAATCCCTTTGCCTTGCCAGATGCTAACATGTTAACTTTTATGGTTTAGGTACACGTGGCCGTGTGGCCCTGGAAAGCCTGCTCAGCAATATAGGAACCTGTTTTTGCAGGCTCAGCATATAGTGAGTCTGATCATGAGCCTAACAAAATGCACAGATGTTTTGGGGCATATGCCCAGCTTAACTATGGGGTTAGTCATCTATCTTAAAACCAGGTGTCTAAATCTGTTTGTGGGTCCTCTTGTGACTAGTGCTGCCTTAGAGGAGGCTGTCGTCTCTGGTAGAACATCTGGCCATTACTGGAATGCAAAATTTAACAGTTTGGAAACATTCTTTCAATCCCAGATAGTTTCTGCAACCAAAAGCAGCAACGTATGGCTTGGCTCAAAATTTAGATGTGTCACCCTTGTTGGAGAAAAACAAGTAACAGCGAGTAACCAGAGTAACGGATGTGATTAATAGGCTTTGGCTCCAATTTGTTTTTTTTCACCAGGAAGAGTAATAAAGAAATACCCATGCTGGGAAGCAGCTTTAAACTGACTAAAACCCATTCATTGTGGTGAGCTTGATGATATGGACATTACATCACTGAGACTGATTCCAGGATTAAGGCGAGTGCTCTCTGCAAACTGCAGCTGGTAAAGTCCTTCCCCAGTAGACCAGGGAGGAGTATCCAGTCTAAGAGTCCTGGAATACGAAATGCAACTGGTAGGACAAATTACCCGCTGAGGGCTTAGAGAAAGAGCTGGAATGAAACTGCCCAGCAGTGAGTGTTTGTGAAGTGATCCCACAACAGGGAATTCAAACAGACCTTTCAGTAGCAGCAAGAGTGGATGGATGTGCAAGTTTTAGAAGTTTTAGGAAGTGGGGGCAGGCATAAAGAGGATAAGACAAGCTGATATCACTGTTCTCCCAGATCCAGACTGTAGTTTAAAATATTCCAGAAGCACAGCTGATGTCTTTAAGTACTTTCATGTGTAGAAGTTTCACCATAGCCAGAATTCACATTTGCTCTTCAGCAGTGTACCGAAGCAATTCAAGATCAATGAAAGCAGAGGATAAATCTGATTCAACCTATGTAAGTGGGTTCTCTATAATCTCTGAAGTGTTATTTTTTTTTTAATTCTTATGTGGGGAATTTGATCTTTGTGTACTTTAAAAGATTATTGGCATGGGTTTGACTATGCTTAGCAATAGTTACCTCAATAGTAGCCGATTTAGATGTTGGCATTTGTGAGAGTCCTTCTTCCCCATATCTCTGATACTTGATCACTTGTCTGTCACTGGTAGTCAGTATGATATTTAATATAACATGCACAGTTGGCACTCAGCAAGCAAGAAAGCAAAAAGGCAGCAAAGGAAAAGGTATGTTCCCTGAAAGAGGCATGCCAGCTGGCTCCAATGAGAGTACCACATCCAGTCTTCCACTTGTGAAGACCTGGAAAATAGGAAATGAGCTGGCTTCAGGGGACCAGAGCTCAACACTGCGCTCTCACACTGCTAGCCTTGGTTCCCTTGCATCTTTTGAGGGTGACCAAGTGCATAGCTGATGGATAAGAGATTCTTGGCTTGGCTTTCTGAGCTCTGGGAATAGGTGCCTGACAAGTGAAGTTTTCTGACCTGGCCTTGCCTCCTGAAGAGGTGCTAACATGCTTGAAGATCTCATTCCAGCGCAGATCCCTGAGGATGTGTTTACATTTGGAAGTTAAATTATCTACATGCACTTCATAACATGAGTGATGTTGAGTATTTTTATCCTCCCAGGACATGGGATAAAAGAAAAGACTGCATTGGCACTTCTGAAGCTGATTGTCATAATGGTGACTCTGTGATTTATGAAGGTGCTGTAGCCTCATCTATCACTCAGCCATCTTTTGGGTGTATTATTGACATCTTCAGTGCTAGTTAACAAGGGAATAAAGATGCTTGAATATGACATTTTGACATCAAGTTGAATGATCTCCTTATCACAAATCCTTTGAAGTGCATGAGGGAGATGGTCCCATCTGTAGGTTATGATGCCTCTCTTACACTTTTTGGTTCAATGTGTTATGTGGAGGACTGATGTGTTGACAGGTGAAAAAAAAAAAAAAGAAAAAAAGAAAAGAGAGACCAAGCTAATTTCAGTATCCTCCTGGCTAGTAAAAGGGCTGCTTCCCTTTTAGGTCTGGGACTGCACAAACCATTTCTTCTTAGATCTTGTATGGATGGAATATGAGGGAAAATTTCCTTTTATGAGCAAAGCCTTTCAAGTGAGTGTTTTGTCAAATTTTGTGCAACAGAATCAAGTTTCTTTTTTTCAGGACTGTTTGCATACAACTGTAAGAATATGACACAATTGAAGCTCAGGCTTTACCATGGGAGAAATGAGAGCAGTGTTTGGATTTGCCATGTGGGAGCCTTTTCAGTAGGTCTTGTGAACTGGATATATGAGATGAGTTCTTGCCAGTCTTGCACTCATGATATTTCAGGGCTCATTAGAGTTTGGAGGTAAGGGACAACAGTGAAGACCTGCCCAAATTATAATTGTTTGCCACTAGAGCTAAGAAAATAAGTACTACAAAAACCTCCACAAAGATATGCTGAAGTCAGATTGGCAGCCAGTTACAAATGACACCCCTTGGCAGTCAGTAATGCATCATCTTCACTAACGACCTGGATGATGGGGTGAAGTGCTCCCTTACCAAGGTTGAGGGTGATACCAAACTGTGCAGTTGTTACACTGGTGGAAAGGGCTGCTGTTCAGAGGGACCTCAATGGGATGGAGAAACATTGTGAAATTCCATGAAATTTGAAAAAAGGCAAGTGTGAAGTCTGGCGCCTGGATAACACCCTGCAACACCCCAGGCTGGGGGCCAGCTGGCCATAAAGCAGCTTTGGAGAAAAAACACGAGGGGTTCCTGGGGTGCAATTTGAAATGTGATTCATCCGTAAGCTTTTGTGTCAATGAATACTAAGCAGACATGGGCCTGTAGTAGAACAGAGCAAGCAGATGAAGGAAAGGTTTTATTCGCCATTTGATGCTTATGAGACTGAAACCAAAGTAGTGAAACATCCAGTTTGAGGTTCCTCAGGATGATGTTGAAGAACTGGAGCAAGCCCAGCGAAGGGCCACTAAAGCTGGTCAGGGGGCCAGAGCACATGGCATATGGGGAAAGGCTGAAGAAGCTGTGTTTGTTTGGCCTGGAGAAGAGGATGCTTGGGGGTAAATTATTGCTGTCTTCTGCTACTTAAAAAGTGATTATGTAGAAGACTTTTCTTGGTTATGCAGAGCAAAAAAAAACAAGAAGCAATGAACACAAGTTGCAGCAATGGAAATCTGATTAGGTACAAGGGAAAAAATTCTCCACCTGATGAGTGGTTTAGCCCTGGAACAGGTGCTTGGGGAGCCTGTGGAATATTTGTCTGTGGAGATTTTCAAAACTTGCCTGGACAAATTCCTGAGCAACCTGATGTAGCTTCAAAGTTGGCCCTGCTTTTAGCAGGAGGTTGGCCTGGAAAACCTCCATGTATTGCTTCCAACTAAATTATAGTGCGGTTTATATGCTGCAGTCCCAGGAGGTGGCTCTTATCCTGGAAGCATTTTCAGTGTTAGGTTTGCAACCTGTCCTTGTAAAAGAGACTTTTTTTTTTTTTTAAATCTCTGTTTCTTACTTCTGTATTAGGAGATTTCATCCTTGTCTGTAACTGAAGCATATAGAGTCTGGCTAATTTTGACTAGTGCAGTTTGGACTGGAATGACCTGATATTGGAGCCTTGAGCATTTCACCATTGATATTTGATAAGTGAATATGGAGATGTAGTCTATGCCATGATAAACTCTATATCAGAGGCCATATATGTCCTGGAAATAGATCATCTATACTGTTAAAACAGTAGCGTGGTCCATGGCATGGTTGGTTGCTTTGGACCAACTAACTCTATCCTGTCCAGGAGACAATCTCCAATCTCCAGGCAATCCTGGAGGTGGGTTATAGGGCTGGGACTGGGACCATTCCCATTAGGCGGTGCTGACATGACAACTCTGTTTAGAGGAGTAAGAGTCTCAGTAGCACTGTTCCACAGCAATTGGCTGCATTTACTGCTTGGGTATTACACCTCAAGCTACATTTGCACTGGTACCTGGTTCTGAGGAAGGGGCTAGAGCTCTCTCCCATGACCATCTGTAGACAGTGAGGCATGTTTTCCGTAGCAGCATGGACAAGGCTGTCCTCTCCTGGGGAAAATTAGATGTAATTAGCTGGTAAAGGTAGCTTCTGGATTGTGCTCACTTACTCTGTACTCATTAACTAGTCTGTGCTAATAAATACAGTGATCCAGGGACTGTTGCCTAGCCCCAGGGCTGACTGGTCTCATGTCTCTACAAATAACCTGTCTAGCCCCTGTCTCCCCAACCCTTCTTCCACTCAAGAGATTCAGAGATGCTTCCTGCAATCTGATAATTGGGAACAACTCTATTATATTGTTCCTGTGTACTATCTGGAGCAATGCTAGTTGGCACAAAATCCTGCTAAGAAAAATGGTAATGCTTATACAGGGTGGTCTGTCATGGTGTGTCAAGGTTTGAGCTTGGTTTGGTCTCCTTGAAGTCAACGTGGATGAGGATCTTAGCCTGCTCAGGAGGACAGAAATCTTCAAAATCAAGACATGACTGGCAATAGCTAGAAATGCCAGTGATGTTAACATGAGGATATACCACAGAGAAAAGAATTAGAAGCATTTTCTATGTGCTGAATCTTCAGGTCTTGTAGCTGAAGAGTCAACCCAGCTGATTAAGGTGGAGGGCATATTAGGGGCTTAGTTACTGCTTGTTTTTAAAGGAGGAGTGTCCCAAAGGGTGAGCATTGCTGGAGAGATATGCAAAACCCTTGCCATGCCTCCCCAGGAGCAGTAATGGAAGCTGCATGGATGCTGTCCGCTCTCCTAAGGAGGTGGCGTGCTCCTGTGTGGGAGGATGAGGCCCTGGTGCAGACAGCCTCGTAACGAAGTCTGTTTTGCGTGAGAACAATAACAAGTAGAAAGAATAGGCGCCCACCATGAAATCCAGTGCAGTGCTTAGATTTGATGAGTTTCTTTAACTGGACATTTGACAAAAAGACAATAAAGCCGTATTGCTGCATGCCAGATGTTTCCATTGGAACCCCTGACACTCGCTGGATCAAAAATCCCCTAAGGAAGTTTGGGTGGTTCAGTATGAAATGCACATGGGGCCCTTTTTCCTATGTTCTTTTGTCATTCGCAGCATGTGAAATAAAATACTGCCTTCGATTTGAACATAAAGTTGTGTTGCCCTGTGGGCTTAGTGTTCTGTGGCTTTCTTGTGTCTATCATGGCTTTTGTGGTGCTGGTTCTAGCATTCAATACCTTTTAGGGTTTCTTTTCTCTTTTCCCGACTCCTGGTTACTGACCAGGAGTGATTTCCTTTCCCTCTAGCTTTCCTGCTGCTTTTAGCAACTGCTTGATGTTGAAGACTATTCTTCTTGTCAGCCTCTTGTGCTTGGCCCTGGCCAGACAGTGAATGCAAACTATCAGTCTGGCACCTCAAGAGCTGCCTGTACAAATCATTTTCACCTTAGCGGAGAAAAGAGTAGTGAACAATCTGATAAAATGTAATACTTGGGGAAATATTTACCTTTGCAGCTTTGCTTATTCTAAAGCCCTGATATGCCAGACATTTCTAGTTGCATGGGATAAACACAGTTAACAGAATATTTGCACTCAAATAGTAATGGGTAAAAGTATAGATATTGGACCTCCTAGACGTCATGAGATTTAGAAATAGATCCTTTAAGGCCAAACAGGCATGCTGGTTGTCTCTGTCTGCAGAATGGGGCTAGAGATGGTAACTACAGACATGGCACAAATTTCTAGAATGTAACAAAAGCTAAAAAAGCCTAAAAAACATACCTGGACTCTACCTATCTCTTCCTCTCAAAATGAAACAAACAAAACCAGGAAAAAAAAAACTAACACACTCAAATCAAATTAGAATTTTGCCCTTCCCCAAACAAAATCACGTTTATCTCCCTTCTACCCATGAGGTGGGAATTTACTAATAATCATAGAATCATAGAATGCTTAAGGTTGGAGTTACTTTGATAGATTGCATTATCATAGTAATACAAATAGATCAGCAGGGCTTTACTATTGTAAGAGTATTATATAGTAGTATTTGTGTAATTTATGTTCCTATGAAAGTCTCCTAGTTAATGTAGAGGC
>NW_010580552.1:99485-119548 GCF_000705375.1 Tinamus guttatus | reverse complement strand
GAGGTGAGAAAGGGGCTTTATTTTGCCCACAGTTGCTATTTGTTTCTAATTTAGAACATTCCAAACATTTCAAAATGTTTGATGATAGTCTGGAAAAGACCGTCTGGCTCAGAGTCACACCAGGATGCAGAAAACCAGTTGGGGAACGGGAGCCCTGGCTCCACAGTAGAGGCAGGAGCCGAGCTTTGCTAAATTCTCTGATAGAGTTTCAAGCTGTGACTAAAAAAACCCAACCAACAAAAAGTAACCAACTAACCAACCAGTCAAAAAAACCCCACTATGTGCATAGCCTACACCGCGTACCATTAAAAAAGTCTGAAAAAAAAAAAGAGCTGAGCTGTATGAGCAGAGGAGGAGCCTTCTGCACTTCGCCTATTTTCAGGCTAGTCTTCACAGCCTGCAGCCCACACGTGTAACCTACAGTGTTACTTACTAGCTTGTGTTACACTGGTGAACAGAAACAAACCCCGAAACCTCTGCAAGCCTTTTTCACAGGGGACACTTAACTGAATGTGTCAAGGGCCAAGCCAATCATTCCACAAATGCAACTAAACAAGGAGCTTGGCAGCTGTGGTGGGGTCAGGCATTCCTATACATATAAATGCATTTTTAAACAACATGTAAGAAGTTATCATTTAAAAATAAACAACATTTAAAAATAAATAACATTTAAATATAACTCTTATCCAGTCTTTATTTACAGAGAATTCTTTGGCAAAGAGCATACAGCATCTGTCCAGAGGAAAGGCTCAAGAACACCAAGCCAAGCAAGAGACCCATAGAGGTTAAAGGGCAAAGCAACTTCCTAGCATTGCACTCTATTACCTGTGCTATATATTATGCTATATATTTCTAAAGATGTAGATTAAACAGATAATTTAGCAAAGTTCATAGGATGAGAGCATGCACAGAGGGGAGGTTCCCCTGCTCCACCATGGCACCCTTGCTCCTGGCAAGGCAGCAGTGCTGAGCCTGGCCTTGGGGTGCCACACACGAGCCAAAACTCACAAGCCCCTCTGCCCTCCTACCCCATCCCAGCAGTGCCCCTTTCCTCCTCCAATTCTTCTCACCCACACCAAACACCACTTGGGGCCAAACTCTTCCTGGTGGTGGCCAGTGACAAGACAAGGAGTAATGGGTGTAAACACAGGAAGTTCCACCTCCCTGTGAAGAACTTCTTTCCTGTGAGGGTGACAGAGCACTGGAACAAGTCGCCAAGAAAGGTTATGGAGTCTCCCTCTCTGGAGATCTTCAAAAGCTGCTTGGACGCAGTCCCGTGCCACGTGCTCTAGGTGACCCTGCGTGTGCAGGGGGGTTGGAATAGATGACCTCTGGAGGTCCCTTCCAACCTTAAGCATTCTATGAATCTATGACCTCTAGCGACCAGGTCATATGTCATCCATCCAGGAGGATGTTGTGAAGGACAGTGTCAAAAGCCTTGGCAAAGTCAAGATAGATGACATCTGCCCCTCTCCCCTCATCTACCCCGCTGGTCATTCCATCATAAGTGGTCGCTTCTAACCTCAACCATTCTGTGACTCTGGGCCACCCTATGCTGTCCTTGTGACTTGCAAGGACAGGATGTGAAGGACGCATGGAAGGATGTGGGAAGGCCCCCTCGAGGGGCACAGTGTGGGAGGCGCAGCTGGGAGCCGAGTGCACACAGCTGTGGGGCCTCAGCATCTCCTCAGGGCCCAGTCCCCGCATCGCCTCAGGGCTCCATTTCTCACCACACAGGAGAAACCCAGGGGGCTGCCACCCCTCCTGACCCTGGCCCTGCAGGGCTGCACCTGCAGTTCAAACAACCTCACAGCTGCAGTAAATGCTGAAGGGGAGGACAGGAGTAGCCTGGCATCATCTACAAAAACTGAAGTCTAACATGAGCAGAACCACACACACACACGAGCAAGAGCTCTTAAGCATAGTTAAGGTGATGTTATAATCCTTTTTTAAAAATGTTTTACCAAAGCAAAATTCAAACAGATTTTATTTTTTTTTCAACAAATCACCTTATGGACATATTTTGCTGGATAGGAAGAAAAGAAACTTCTAATAAATGCATTATCAGAAAATTTATTTACAAATATACTGTAATTGAACAACTGTCCTCCATTCGGTGGATGGAGGAAAAAGTGACAGTTACATTTTTCACATGGGAAGCAAAAGGGAGAACTCTTCCCCTTTGCTGGATTCCACAAAATATTACGCCATCACCACTGAGCAAACAGATTATACTTTGTATTTAAGTTTCAAAAAGCACTTAGTTTTAGAAACCACCATATGAAAAGCAAACACATTGTGTGCATTTAAGTGCAACTTCATATTAACCTAGAGAATTTGCTTTCAGTATATGTCAAAAATAGAGACAGCAATTGCAAATATATATTTATATTAACTATTTCTCTAATGCTCATTTCAAGAGCTCAGGAACAAAATACCCTCTTTATATACCATTGGAAAGTTAGCTAGTTGATTATAAGCCTCAAAAATATTCTGAAGTTATTACTGAAAATATGTTTTCTCCCTTGTTCTTTCAGTACTTGAAGCTGAAAAGTGAAAGCATTTTTCCCAGACGCTTCTGTAGTACAATTACTTTCTCATAAATAAAAATACAGTTATATGGAGGATACAATGCATTGCTATGAAGACTAGACAAGCAAGAGTTACTCATGAAAAACACACACATACACACAATATATATATTTATAGATCTACATCAGCAGCAATCACTTCTTCTATCTGCAACAGTGGTTTCATATCTACATTTGTTTCACATGGAGGTTGGATGTCCAGCTGTTAAGAGAGAGACAGGGGAAACTAATTAAATTCTAGCCATTGAAGCAGCTTAGGGGAAAAAAGTCAATTTTCAATTTAAGAATTAACAGACTATGCTAACTTTACATTTTTGCTGCTAGCATTTTCAATAGATATTTAACGCATGAAGAATAAAAATGTGGATTTAACACAACTATACCCCCGTAAGCAGTATATGGGCCAACTAATTATCCATGTTGAGCTGGGCTCCTCAGTCAGCAGAGGCTCAAGGTCTGCTCCTCATCTCAGTCCAAGTAGCCCACTCCCTTGGCTACCTCCTGGACCAGCAAAATGGGCTGGACTCTAGCTAGGAAAACTGTCCACATTTCTGCACATCATTTGGAAACCCCTTCTCTGAAGTTATAATTCTGAAGAATTCTGCATTTGCTACATTAAAAATAGAGCTACATAAATTCCATGAAGCCACTTCTAAAACTTAGGAAATTGCCTAGCATCTCCTACAGCACCAGAGAGAAAAGAAAAAAGAAAAAAGAAAAAAGAGAGAGAGAAAAAAAGACCACCCTATTACTCAAAGCCTTAACATCATGCTCCAGTAAGTCAGAATTCTGCAAACTGTAATAAAGGAAAATAAATTATATTGCATCTTTCAATTAAGATCTGTAAGAAATCAATTTCCTTCCTGCTGACTTAAATGAACATCCAATCACAAAGCTATAATTCAAAAAACAGTATCGAGGAGAGAAAACAGCATTTCTGCCACCTGCACAGGATATACTAACAGCTTTCCTAGCGTGAGTTAGGATTGAATTAAATACATACTCAGATTAGTTTTTTATAAATTCAGATCATTTTTCAAAATGAGTTCTCTTATCAAGATGAGCCTGTTCAGCCGCTGACGACTCCTAGACACACACCACTTTCTTAGATCCATCAAGAATGCAGGATGACTGTACTGCTTCGGCTGTTTGAAACTGCTTCGTAACAAGGCAGTAAAGCCAGCTACCAGCAGGTTAAAAGTGAGGAGTCACCACCTTTGAGGAAGGGGAACTGCCAATCAAACCCTATTGAAGCTATTCACTAATACCCCAACTTAAATAGGAAACCTATTGGCTGGCTCAGCTGTACAAACACTTGAATTCCTTACTTTTTTTGTACTTCAGCACGAAACACTTGACCACAAAGACAACCTACAGTGGTGCAGACTGCAGAGCGAGCACCTTACCTTTGAATCGGAGATAGCAATCATTGCAGTAGAGCTCGTTGTTTCGGATTCTGACTTCAGCTCCGGAGCGGGATCCCCCGAGGTCGCACCCGCAGGCGACGCACTGCACGATACACCAAAGGTTAGCAAATCCTTACGAAATGCTAAAGAGAAAACAGTACTCAAAAGCAGCTCGGAGTAAAATGCAGAAAGCTTGAGCCATAGACCCACAACCACTAAAAGCAAACGTGTGACAATTAGTAGATCAAAACGCAACCAGCCTTGAGAAATTTTAGGGCGATGACTGGACAACAAATAGCAGAGACATGTACACACAAACTAAACAAATACAAAGCAGAAGCTGTTCAGAGATTAGTTTGTTATATCTAATGTGAACCTCAGTTTCTCTGAAAACTGGGGCTGGCTCAGCATGAGAACACGTGTTGTTGAGGCGGCAGCGGTGGGTTTGGCACAGAGCACCTGGGCGCGCTGCGGCAGCTTCCATGCGGCTCGGGGCTCCCCAGCAAACACTCGTGTAATCCCATTTTCCTGGGTTTTGCATCATTTTAACATGCTCTTCTCTGGAGAGAGCGTGGCAGTTACATTTTTTTTCCCCTGGATAAACACATGAACAGCTGGATAACTTTCACACTAACTGTTGGGTGTCTCCAGAAGGAGATATAGCCTGCTTAAATGGGAAATTAATCTTTTGGGTGGCAGTTTGTTCAAAGCTTCATTAATCTTAAGAAATTTAGAGAAGACAAATTTGTAATTTTCTTGGCTTGGTCAAAAATCTACTGATTGATCTTCTTGCAGAAAATGTAAGGTCTGTGGAAAGGGAGTGAAGAACAACTTCTCCAGGTGACTGAAATGCTTCCTCCTCAGGTGGGCAGGAACAGTAAAAGGCTTCTAATCCCTTGTGAGTTTCTGGCTGATGCATTTGAGCTGGGCACAGAGGGAGAATGTTCTCATGCAGACACAGAAGAGGTCCTCCTAAACCTGCTGGAGGAAGCAGGCTCCAAGGAGATCACCAATTCAGAGGCTAATTCCTCATCTGGTCCTTAAATAAGGAAACTAGCTTCTACATGTTTTTAGAAGAACATATTGCTAAAAGAATTATGCATGCCCCAAAGTGGCATTGGCTGCTACCATCAGCTCTGCAGTGTGGGGCAAAACAGAGCTCCATATCTTCAGCTAGAAGCGATCAGTCACTCCAGGCTATTCAGAATATTCAGATCTCTCAAACTTGAGATCTTCTGAAAGAACGTGGTTTCTCTAGGAGAGGTGGCTCAACACCTTCTGATTTTTTGCCGTCTGCCCAAAGGAGGAACCACCGCGTCACGCCAGTCACCTCGCTCACTCTGCCACTTGAAGCACAGCCCCGGAGGGGAGTGCTGAACGCCTGCAGAGGGGCCTGCCCCATGGAAAGGTGCCTGCAGCGCGCTGGCCGAGCAGAAGGCAAAGCAGGAGGTTAGTAGAGCCCCTGTGAGCGTGCCCCCGACAGCCACGCGTGCTCCTGCCAGCCGCTCCTCTGCGGCGGGACGCCGGGCGCTCACCTTGAAGCAATGCAAATGGTAACAAAGACCCAGAGACTCAATGATCATGGCTGCTCCTTTGCCCAGAACGTTATTACAGTATGAGCAGATTTTCTTCCCACTGACTGACCTAAATACAGAACGAAAATCCTTAAAAGTCAGCTCGAGGAGGTTTAAAAGGCAAAGATAAGTTATCGAAGGCTTTTTGAGATTAAAAACAGAGGATACTGGTAAAAAAACAGAATACTGGTAATGAGTGGACTGTTGGTTAGGCTGCTTAGGGAAAATGGGCTGGAAATGAGTATTCTGTAGAGATGAGAGCTAGAGAAAGCTAAAGTTAATTTAAATGAAAGTTACATAGGAACAAATAAAAATTGTGTCAGATTCCCAGGAGATGTTCTGTTGCATAGCATGCATTGCACAAATAAACCTAAAAAAAAGGATATTGTTAAGATTGGAGTGTACAGACGCACATTTTTTCTCTGCTCCTGCCTCACTTCTTATTCCTAGGAAATCATTAAAGGCTGTATTACGGCAACCTCCCTGCCAAGTGCCACCATCTGCACCTTATTAGATAGCAGAAGGCCAATCCTGGACACGCAGTACTACGGTAGCTCCATGAAAGTATGCCACACTGAGGTCACTTTCCACAGATCCACAGGGATGCTAGCAAACCAGAAAGTGGAAATGAGAACAAGATGAGCAAACATGTTTAAAAGAGTCATTTCCTTATAGTATAAAGAGTGCAGGAGCCTAGCTTTAAGGAAATTAGTGAATTTATCAAGTGACTGAGAATGCAAGAGGAGTTTTTACAGCATTATTCTATAGAATACATGTAATTTTGTGTGGATGAGACTCTACAGTCTTATGTCAAGGTACTTTTTAAATGTATCAAGTGTGTAAGACAGCAGTTATCTACCCTGCAACAACTGAATTCCATTTTTATTTCAAAATGTTGCAATTCTTGTTCTCCTTCCAGTATTAAAGACGACATCCTACTCTAATTCTCCACGGTCATTGGTTATGAGCATTCCTGAGTGTTCCTTGAAAGATACTGACCACAAGCCAGAAGGCAGGTGGAGAGGCAATGAAGATGAAGGCAGGAAACCGTGGGTTTGAGGAATCTTTTGTTAAAAGAAGCCTAAGAAAATAAATGCCTGACATGCCATCTGGAGAAAGCTTTTACTAATCATTTTGGCGATCATCAAACCGCTTAGAGACTGGTGATTTATTATTGGAGTAGTCTAAAGCAGTAAATGACAAAGTCGGGGGAAGCTGACTGCAAGGAACAGAGAGGTAATGCCAGCTCATAGTTCCAACATCCCTTTCAGAAAACTCAAGGCACTTTTCACAGAATCACAAAATGGTTGAGGTTGGAAGGGACCTCTAGAGATCACCTAGTCCAACCCCCTGCTCCAGCAGGGACACCTAGAGCACATGGTACAGGGTAGCAGCCAGGTGGGTTTGGAAGATCTCCAGAGATGGAGACTCCACAACCTCTCTGGGCAGTCTGTTCCAGTGCTGTGTCACACTCACAGGAAAGAAGTTGACTTAACTTCTTAGTTAAGGCTACCGGTGAGAACACTGCTGCCAACCTCAGCGTCTTAGAGAGCTTGCTGTTCCCCAGCGGTTCATACACTTGTGGCAGAAGGACACTACAGACCTGCTGTGCATCTGCGAGCCGGGCTGGGAAGCAGAGCTGGGTGCCTGGGCCCGGGGGGCAGGCTGGGACACGGAGGGGGCTCTGGCAGAGCTGGCTGGCAGAGGGGCTTTGCTGGAGGCAGGAGTGCGCATGTAGGCCCGGTTTGACGTGGACACCGGGCGACTCAAGTCTTGACTAGATGACAGAGAGGAGGAGGAGACAGACTGATTCATCCACGAGTGAGGCCTCCACGAGCTTGTTCTTGAAGAATCGAGGTTGTCCAAGGACTCGCCCCTGTAATATAGTTCCATACGCAAATGTGAGGGGCAGGACAGCTAATCCAAGAGCCATATTCCCATTTTAAACAGGAAAACATTATCCTAGCATTTTAAGGATCTTCCAGCAAGAGTATTCTTGTTGGATGACCCTGAGCAATACTTTCATTACACTGATGTAAAATGTTTCAGCTGCAAACTATCCTTTGTGCCCAGTGCTGGTGTCAGGGATAAAACAAGGGTGGAGTGAAAGAAAGGGGACCCTCCAAGACTAGAGAACAACAGCAGAGCAGTCCACACTGTGCTCTTACTGGGGTGAACTATATTCAAGTCTACTGTGTATCGATTTAGCTCAGAGTGGATTTGTTTGTTTTCTCCAAGGGATACCAGTTTGGAAACAACAATCCACCCGCCCTTGGATAACAACGTGATCTAGAAACAGGGTGCTGGTGCAACAGCCACACACTCCCATGACTGATAACTCGGCCTGTTTTCAAAGTGACAGACCCAACATTTACATGTTAAAGCAAGACAGGCTTTCCAAATTTGCTTTTCTATGTAAAAGAAGTATTATATAGCTACAATAATCAATTTCCATAACAAATAGTCATACTGAAATTCTTAAATGAATTTGTCAGTGACAAAGTACACTACTGATTTCTATTGCTGGTGGTACATCAACCAAGAGATAAGGAGTCGCAGAGTCAAATCTCCACAGTCTTTACTCACAGAAATTGAATCCCGCCTATCAGAGGCTTCCTTCTGTACTGCCTCCAGGCTACCTCACAGCATTTTTACAGGCTGGATACGTTTCTGTAAGTGCAATATATGCACTGAAGCTTTGAACAACTGAACACAAACACTTAATGAGAGACACTGTTCATTTTTAATATGCTTCCTACCTCCTCATACTATTGCTGTACAGACTAATGGGCTCCTTGTGTACACTGGAACTGCGCTGCCTAATCCAGCTGCTGTCCGTATGTAGAGATGTTCTCTTCCTCATTTCCTGAAGGATTTGCTGTCTCTCCAGCTCTGCTGCAGACAGGACGTGCTCCTTCTGAGACCCCTTCTGTGACTCGCTGGTATTCCAAGACCTTTCCGAGTGTTTGCTGTGAGTACCTGCTTGAGCAATGTGCAGAAACTTTGGCTAGACATCTGAAGGCACATAACTAGATAGCAAGGACTCAGGACCATGGATATAGTTCTAGAAGCAATAATTCACCACAGTTCACAGGTTATTCTAGTTCCCTTTTCAGATTTGCATTTCAAATTACCAGCACACTTCAGAATATATATATATATTTATTTGTATTGCTATTAGTGTAGCCCTTTACATGATGTTTAATCTATAAATAGGTATTTTCCTTCAGCTTTATTGAAAGGCTTTTAAGAGAGCATGGCACTTAGCTCCACAAGTTAGATTCTTCCTTTCCAATAGGATTGAAGCACATGTAGAATACACAACTGAATGGTGGGATATTTTCTTTGCCTTTCAGTTTTTTTATTTTTTTTTTCTCTACATGATTTCTGTTTGCAAAAACTCTTTCACAATCCAAAGTGCTAGAAACTTTGCTTATCCTTGAAAGGCTTATCTTGATACACATTCATTTATCTTTAAAACTTGCAGAATTCTCTCTATCATTTGGATGCTCTGTTAAATAGCCAAGGGAAGTGACATTTGTGGCAGAGAAAACCTTTTGATTCCTGTCTGAAATTTTGAAAGAGGAAACAAACAAATTATCTTTCTTTAGGTTTAACTGTTAGATGGCAGCACCTTTGTTTTTTTCTAAACACTATAAGTATACTTTACAGTTGAACTACTGAATTGAGAAAATTACTCAGAAACAAGTCACTTAAATTCTGTCCTGTAGTTTTTCTTTGTTTTATTGCTATAGATTACCATTACACAATATGATGATCATTTATTCTCTCATTAGTTTCAAGTTTTCATGTTTCAAGCACTACTGTCAATTTATAATATTTCCTCTAATACAGTATTTCCCTCAAACTCATAGCTCAAGTTTTATGTCTCCTTTATCCGTTTCTGTTTCAAGTCATCTTGCTGCAGCCATTTATTTACAGATTCTGCTCATATCCACTCATTCATTGTCACCTGCTACTAATGCAAAACCCTTTCCATCACATTTCAGACACAGAAATAGCTTTTATAAGTTTGCTGCTCTAATGTGTAATATATTTTGAAAATTATTTATATAACTGAAGAATGCAACTCAAGAGAGGCAGCAGGATCTTGGGGGAGAAAAACTGAAAAAAAAATAAAGCTACTGTGACAGAACAGTACCAAGAACTGAATTCTGGCTGCGTTAGTATGCTAACAAGTTAAAAACAGCTGGCAGTTGTGCCAAACACCTTCCGTCTTGGTATGCAGGGCTTTTTTATTGACAGAGCAAACATAGCATGAGCATGTACAAGAATCTGAGTGCTAGACCGACAGGGCAGTTTATCTTGTAAAGTTTCAGTCATCTGAAAGTTAAGCATTTAAGTTTCCTTTGTAATCACTGCTAAGACACTCAAGAGAATAACTAATTGTATTTATCTGTTGACTGTATCCATTTTCTCTTCCTGCTAAAACATAGTAAACTGGGCCATGCTTTGAATTTGAAGTATGATGCAACTATCAAAAAGGTCTTTGACAATTAACCTAGTTAGAATGACTACAGCTGGTGCTGGACCAGTTTCCAACAAAGATTCTTTTAAAGAGCAGGGAAAATTAAACAGTACTTACCATTCTTGTTTGTTGTGACTTCATCCAGTTCTGAAGTTGACTTGGACTTATTCCTAAAGACACAGAAAACATTTATCTTTGTATCTCAACTAATAAAACCAGTCACAAACAACAATCTGCCCACTCAATTACAGACAGCCAATCCTTCCTGTCACCAGCCCTCTCATCAACCCAAGAGATGAACAGACCAGAAGACAACTGGATATTAAGGCAAGGGCGGGGAAGGAAAGGCATCAATATTGGCCAACACAGTCACGTATTAAAGACTTGCAAAAGTTCACATTTTCAGCTACAGGAGGACAAGCATTGTATTTGTTGAACAGAAACAGGCAAAACCACAGCCCCTTCCTTATGGAAGCTTTGCAAAGACTACAGCCAGAATGGTAACTTTGAAAGCACGTATCTAAAAACCTAACTTAGTAAGAAAATGCAATCATACTTCAATTGTACTTTTTGAAATTAGTATTAGCCAAGAAAGGCCATTCAAATATACAGGAAAACATATGGTAAAAAGGCAATTTACTGACAGTATGAAAGGCAGCTTTAGCAACAGCTTTCTGATATCTTATTAGTCTTATTTGCTGGTTTCTCAGTTTAAAATAGTTGAGAACAAAACAGATCTCCTTTCCTGGGCCACGACCTCAACGGTGAGGCTATGGATGGCTGTACAACACCATTTTTGCACTGGGACACTTGCTGCATAAGACAGAATAAAGGGAGTTTTGTATTTTATTGACAGGTAAATGATACATATCCAAGTTGCACTGAATTTCTTGGTCCCCCCCAGTTCTGGTTATCTGAGGTACAGTGCTGACCTACTCATCTGAGGGGGGGCAGTTGCACACTTGTCTGTAGTGAACAGGACTTACAGAAAGCAGGGCATCCTACCCCAGGATGGCTTTAGCACCTGAACTTCCTCCTCACAAATATATCTAGTTACCTCTTAAATGCATAATGGGGGCAACTTTCTGAAGTTTTAGATCCTTCAGAACTAAACAGATCTTGAAGTTGTGCCCTATTAAACACTGAACTTCCTCATAATACAGAGGTGCATGCTGATTCAAACTACAAGAACTGATGAAATATACAGCAGAGATCATCCTTTGGAACTATAATAGGATGCTGCACATGAAAATCAAACAAAACCTATCAAACCACTCAGCACAGACTAAAACAAAACAGTCAAAGAGCTGTAACTTAACGTGTGACACAGCCACTGCCTTTCTGCTCCATGTGCTACTGTTCCCTCTCCCTTCCCTCCCTGCTGCCACCTCAGGTTTCACAATGGCCATCAGGACAACTGCACCTTCGTTTGTACAGTACGTTACGACACAGCCATAATTTTAACTGAAATTGTTTTCCAGGCAGGTAAGTGTAGCACCACCCACGTATTGACTTCCTTATAGTTCTGCTTCTCCCACTAGAATGCTGCTAACTGTTGCTTACAACACAGCCTAAAACCTGCCAAAAGTTAGGTTACTTGTTTTCCTTAAGATGAAAACGTGACATGAAAACTGCAAAACACAGCAGTGATACATAATATCAACTTAATCAGCACAGTTTAAGTTATTGGACATTTCAAGGCCTTCTGACACAAACACAGAGATGTTATAGATGATGCTGAAATTCAATATCCTACATACCTGTCAGCAAATGACTGATCAGGTCGCTCCTCGATGGTTTTAGAAACCTCATAACGCTCATAATGCCTACAAACAAGATGGATTAATTTCAGATACTGAAAGAGATATACAGAAATACAAATATTTTCTATTAAAAATACTCAGAGCAGACCCTTCAGCATATAAAAACGATGAATTTCCTAAGCAGGATTTGTCTTATTAGTCAGAAACAAACAAAAAATCCAAAATAAATTTGTTGGCAAATCTGCCTGGAACTATTTGCTTGTAAGTAGCAAAGAATCTAAATCTCAGCATGGTTTAGATAACCAAATAGGTTAACATCTACCACTGAAGATAATGTTTCAACTTACCTAGCAATTTAATTTATTATTACCTGTCAATGAGAGGATGGCCAGGTCGATCCTCTATTGTTTTAGATACTTCATAGCGCTCATAATGTCTATAAGCAAAACAGAGCCACAATTAAATATATATTAAACAAACAAAAATAATTGAAGTTGCACAAACAGTAGGCATACAGAGAGAAAAACAAGAAAGCTCAAGTGCATTGGTTAGGAACAAGAAAATCCCTGAGGAAACACTGCAAAAATCCCAGGTATCAGTAAATGACAGTGCTTATCTTATCTGTCTCAAAGCCAGGATGTAAGCTTTGCCCAAGCACTGCAGCTCCCTACAAGCTGAGCGTATATTCTAGCAAACTTTCTGGATATAGCTTATGATTCAGAACGAGAAATACTAATGGAATGGGACAGACAAAGCTCTTTCCCACTCGCCTGCCCCCAGCCTCAGTGCTCTGCCACTAGCTGACAGCGAGCACAGCTCTCTGGGGAAAGCATCACACTTTCATACCTCCTCATGGTTATGGAACATGTCAGATGGGGTCTGTGGCTAGCACAAACAAACATTTAACAGCAGATACCTAAGAGTGCAGTTTACCCGGACCTGTTCACTTCATATTAAGCAAAGCCATTCACGTTTAGCAACACGCATCCTTTTGTGGAAATCTCGGAAGCAATGAAACCCGCCAGGACTGAAGCATATATCAAGGCTTCAGATATGCAATTATATTATGACAGCTTAATAATAAGACTTTGTGCAGTAACTTATCCTACCACTGTGGCAAGCTAGGACTGTAGAGACACTGGCTCAGCTGCCAAGGAGAACCTGTTTAGCCATCTTAGCAACTGTGCCTTTGCTCTGCTCAGGGGGGACCTCAGCAGCTGCAGTCCTTTAACACGAGCCAAAGCAACTCCAGGTCTCACAGTCTATCCAGCAATCTCACAATCTATGCAATTTTGTAATCATATTTTCTTCTCCTAAGATTGAACTTGATAAGAAGCATTATCTTCAGTCATCTCTTTTTGCTTATACAAGGCAGGGAGAGGAGGGAAGCCCTCAAGAGAATCAAGAAAAATTACTGTCTTGCATGTGAGTAGCTAAGAGCACAATGAAACAAGAAAAAGTTATTGCTCTAGTCTTTCAGATAGACTTTTATGGGCAAGAACATGTGTTTGTAAATTAGCTGATTACTAAAAAAAAAAGGGGCAATTAATCAGCTGCTGAAGGAGAAAACTGTTTCACATCTAGAATAAATATACCCACAGTGGATACTTCTATCAGGCTGCAATATTTAAGACAGTGTCTGTTATCTCAGATATCATGATGCCCCTTCTTGGACAATTAATACAGTAGTTAAGTGTGTAGTTGCACTGTCAAACTAAAAGGAGAGAAATCTCTTGAAATCAGACGTGCAATTGCTGGAGAACAGTTAACTATCTATTTCTTCCTAAAGTCCTATAATGTTGAACAACTGGCTTTCAATCTACAATCTCATACAGAAACTCTAAATTTTCACAGTAAGTGCTTCAGGTCATCTTTGATTTGGCTGCAATTACTGCATTTATACTCAGTTTCCTGTTGAAAAATCAGCAGAAGTGGATTAAAAGAACACTTGATACTTGAGGAAAGGGTTTGCCTTACACCCAATACTTATACTTTTTAAGAGATGAGTAGTCTCAGCAGGATAATTTGAGCAGTAAAATGTCAGTACAGCACTTATAGCATTTGTAGTGAGGCTGAAGCAGTTCAAGCTATCACCAAACAGCTTCTAGTGGCAAACTGCAAAGAAGCACATGCAATTATTCCTAATCAATTGCAGGGCAAAATAAATCAGGTTTGCCCAAGGTAAAACAGTTTGCAATGAAGTGGGCTAAGGAGTATTAGGGGGGAGGAATTCCCAGTGCATCTGGGACTTCTGCACTTGCTTAGGAATGTCTTTGAATTTCTGTGCAGATAGAAAGAGAGCACATCCCCTTTGACAACCTTTGGTAGTGAGGAGTCTCCGCTGACGCTTCCCTCTGCCTCTCCTCGTGCCGCCTCTGCTCCTCCGCGCGTTGCTGCTCCTGCTCTTTACGCTGCCTTTCCAGCTCCCGTTCCTGGAGCTCCCTTTCCTGCTGCAGACGGAGAGCTGCTTCCTCCTGGGCCCGCTGTTCCTCGTGGAGCCTCCTCCGCTGCTCCTCCTTGTCCTCCTCCTGGAGCAGGGAGCCCGCGGCCGGGTCGTCAGGAGCGTTCGGGCCGGGGCTCCCCCTCCAGCTGGACGCTGAGGGGGCCCGTGCAGTGACAGACACCGTGTCTGCAGTCAGGACAGTCTGCTCCTGCAGCAGGAAGGGGGAAAAGATGGTGCTGAGGGAGAAAAGCTGCAGTTTGTTGCTTATCCTGTAACAGGAGACTAGAATAAAAATCAAACCAAAATTCTCAGTGCAATGCACACTGCATAGTTCGGTTTCATCTTTTGAATGTCTACAGGCACATTCAAGAGCTTCATTTCATACATTCATTTCAAGCAGACTTATTTAGCTCTGTGGGCTGATGTGTCCACTAGCATGTGAAACATTCTTCTAAAACATCTAATAACCACTTTTCAAGCCAGCTCTTCTCCACTTACATCTCCACTGTAAACAAACTCTTCTGTGACGCCCACAATAATAAAAATCAATGCATACCAAAGTTTTTTCTTACCCTTCTTACTCAGAAACCTGAGATCTACTTAAGGGAACTACTCCAAGCATGTACCAGACTAATGAATCCCATATGATTTTCATGTGGACAAGGACCCCATTCTCCTGCATCCCTCAAGCACCTAAATGTCATGCCTCAGCCCTATCAGTATATGGCACTTCTCTCAAACAAGAGAGTGGCCCAGAAGTCTTTTAATTGACATGAAACAATACTGTATGTCAATTGAAGACCGTTTCGGTGTTTGATTTTAATGATTAGAAAGATGACGTCTTGCATTCTTCTGCTGCAAAGTCCTCTAACAGATCGAAGTGGTTTCTTACTGAAGTCCTAAGGTTCATATTTGAGTCATCTTGTTCATGACTCTCTATAAACCTAACTGCTGCAGCGAGAACGCTTGAAGCAGCACTCGATCTCTTACAGCAACAGAGATCTCAGAGATCTCAGACATCTCCCTCATAAAGGAAAAAAACAAACAAAAAAACACCTACTTTCATCTTCCTGTAGGCAACAATCACAAAAGTAGACAGCTACAGAAACTAGATGCATTCAATATTTTGAAACACTGCCATGCCAAAGTTCATTTAGTATGTAAATTTATCACAGAGATGAATAGAATAACAGTTACAAGGAAGGCATTTATGAATAGGTGCAATGCTGAAGCAGGAGAGCAGAAATTCAGTAGGTAACACAAGGAGTTAAGTATCACTGAGTTCAAATCATTCTCATTCTGGTTACAATAACATCCTATATGTAATAACGTTTTGTGAACTTACTTCTGGTATCAGTTACTTAACCAATCTATCAGGCAAAACAGGTTGCAGAAGATTCCATTTCCTCTTTCCTTATCTTTGCATCCTATGACTCTGCATCCAGCCAAATCGCAGACAATATTTTTATTTTAGAAGTATTGATTTTCCAGAGTGAGAAGACAGATGACATAGCAAACTATTTCCCTACTATTAGTGATAAGAGTAGAGAAAAATAAAAAAGCCATGGAACTGTACTGTTATAGGTTAAGCCATATTCATAGCCTACCTCATCTAGGTATTTGGAGCTCTCTTTTTCTGCTTCCTGCTTAGCTCGTAGCCATTCTTCTCTCAGTTTTTCTTGTTCCCGTTGGTATTTCTCCTGTTAGGTTAGATTAAAGGTTGACACACACATAAGAACTATGAAAGACATTATTTGCATCAAAATATAAAGAGTATCATATTTAATATGCTTAAATTGGTGTGGTAAAAACATGCTGGAGCTCCACAAGGACACTGGGTCTGGCATGAGCAAGCAAAATGCTGGCCCTAATGGAGTCAAAAGAAATTTGGTCATGGGTTTCACAGAATCCAGGTTTACATGCTGGGTCTCCTAACAACCATCTTGACATCTGTTACACTCCCTGCCTTACAGTTTAGTTTCCATTTGAACAAACCCCAGCTATGTAAGGTATTTCTTGAAAGACAGAGTAATTGTGTTTAACTTGGAATTGGACACAGTAGTAAGATAAACACAAAGTGCCCTCTGAGTTAAATATGAAGCAATCATTTGGTTTGAGCAAGAACACTTGATCTTTTGGAAGCTTATCTAAACAAAAGCCAATTTCTGGACCTCTGAATTTGTCCTATGACTGGATTTGGTGTGAAATCTACGCACTGTCTTAAGGCGTTACTCAAGGCACGCATAAATGGTTTAGTGGGCTTAGTCACCACTGAGTTCTTGGCTAAAGCAAAATGTTTAGCAATGTCAAAAGTATTCCTTCTAAGATGCTAGCAGTAAACAAAAAAAATATATTCTTTGTTATTTGAAGAAATTATCGAGCTCATGAGGAAGAAAAGGAACATTATTGCTCTGATCATGTTTATTTCTTTAAGACAAGAAGAAAAGTAAAGAAAGAAATGATAGGAAAAGGCTGAGACTACTCTCAGAAGAAAAAGGTAGACAAATGGTATTCTTTAAAGACATCTCTCCAAGCTTCAAATAGAGGACCCAAAACATAACCACACACATCTTTAGGTAAGTTCAGCTCTAGCCTTGCAGAGTTTACAAGCTAAGAGGAATGAGAAAAAATAATAATCTATCCTATAAGCAATGGGGTTGCTAACACATTTGCATCCTAAAAGGTTTTTGACATCTGAAGGCATCATCATTTAGAGTTTGTTGGCCAACAAACTTTAGATAACTAACTTGAGCTTTATTTGCAGACCCAAGTCTTAGAGCAATGACCACTGCTCATGAAAACATGACCCATTCAACCATGGAACATTTTTATTTATTTATTTTTATTTTTAACTACTGTCTTAAAGCAACACACATCACCCATTCCCTCCAGTTCCAGCAGACTGGGGAAGAAGGTAAGCCTGTCAGCAGCTTAAGCTTGCTCAACTCCTTGGAATTAGGGTGACCAATAAACAGGATGGTAACAGGCATCTATCCAAGGCACCTCAAACAGAAGGTAAACCCCACCCTAGAGAATTTTCTTAAAAAAAATTAAAAAAAAATTTCAAAAGCCTAGACCACTGCCACTTAGGTTTCTGCTTACCCTTTAAATTATATTGCGAGTAAGATCCTACCAGCCTTGCAATGGTGGAGCATTTCTGCCTACAGTGAACATGCAGCCTGGATTTTGATTTCATGAAACTCCCTGGTGTCTTTCCCCCTTTTTTGCTGGGTAGTTGCTCCTGTGCATTTCTGTTCTGCCCAGCACTATCTGAAACTCTTCTTGGGACAACAACAGTTCCAGGAATTGAGGAGGGTTTTCTTCCCTTGCAGTTACTAGCCTCAAAGGATGTCACCCATGATTATGGGGATCAACTTTACCTGCAGTAAACGCTCCTGCTCCTTTTGCCATTTTTCCTGTCGTTTTCGTTCTTCTTCTTGATCCCAAACCCGACGAGTAGGCGCACTAATAGACGGGACTGGGAGCTAAAATAGCACAGAAATCAGGTACTTTTTCCCCACATAATTACCTCTCTACATTTTAAAATGCATCTTCCTACAAAATGGAAAGTATAAAAGTCATTACAATGAGCACAGCTTAAGAGTGACAAGCACCTAAATCTCCACTTTTTTCAAAGAGGCAAAATGCACCCATTCTCTTACACACCAAAAAAAGTTTAGTCATTTGAGTTAGTTGATCAGAATTGTAAAAAGCAATACAAAGCTGAGGGTTTCCTACAACTACCAAGGTTATACAGCTAGTAAGCAGCTTGTAAAAAGTACTTACATCAGGCATTGCATTCTCTGGACCTCCTGCAGGACATAGAAAAGGAATGCAAAGAAAAAAACAGAAACTGTTAGAACTCTGTTTGTTACTCCAAGACTTATTTCAATGTGGAGAGTCTTAACTTCAGACTAATTTTTGCTTCTCGTGCAAGGCATGCTTGCATCTGACCCTCCTTGCTTTACTGGAGGGCAGAACTCAGCAGGTGCCTCCAGCCACCGCGTGCGGCTGCCACGAAGCCCGACCTGCTCTCGGGGCCCGCGGCGAGCGCCAGCTCCGGCGGCAGCAGCAGAGGCTGCTGGTTGGGGTCTTCCCGCGGCCTCGCTGTGCTCAGCACATGAACCAACAGCAACAGACTTCCACGGGCGACTTCTCCACAAAACACCACATCTTCCCTGACCACTGTCCTCCTTTCCTGCTCCCAAAGGCATTAGAGCCTGTCAGCGCTCCCCCTGAACTGTGCTATTTGGGGCCATCGTGCTTGCTTTTAGCCTACGACAACACAATTGAGGGGCACGTGTTATGCTAACAAAATAAAATTTGGTAAGATAGGGGCAAGTACAAATTTAAGTGTAATCTTTTCCTAAACATCATCTTACGTCTTTATTTTTGTTTGTTGCTAGTGAACTTGTTACTCAGCCCCAACTCACGCAACAGCAAGAGTTGAAACATTTCCTCGCAGTACGAGCAGAGGAACCTGAGGGAGGTGAGATTTTGGACCAAAAAGGCACCCGGAAAATCACAGGTCAGTGCCTGATCTACTTATGCAGAGTTTTCTCTTCATTATCAGGCTGGAAGAGCCACAGTGGCAACTGGAATCGATCCCCTGTGCAACTGCCCCAGGGGGTGCTGAGGAACAGCAGAGGAAACAGACATCTCACTGCCTCCTCTCCTCAGCCCAGGCATTTATGCCGGCCTACACATATTCCAGAAGAGCCATCTGTCATTCTCCTGTAGCATCAAGGTGTCAGAGGTTGAAAAAGCACCAAGATGCACTGAATGAACAGTCTAAAAAGGTGTCCTCCTTTTCCCCTCAAGCAAAAGTCAAATGCTTTAAATATTACTATATAACTAAGAAATAAAACAAATTCATAACAAGTCTTTAAATATCCGATCAAGCAAAAACACCCAGCAACCTCACTCCCCCAACCAACATTACAGATACAAATATAGGGGAAATATTTGAAAGCAAACAGAACCATAAACACAGATTGAAGCTTGGGCATTTCACATATCGCTTCTTGAGAAATAAAAGGAAAAAAAAAGGAATAAAGGAAGCCATCACCATGGAGGACAAGCCCTGGCTCCACTAAAATCACTGGCAAAATTCACACAGGGCTTCCAGTGGGCCAGAATTTCACTCTTACAGGCCACAGCCAAAGAGCAAAGCACACGTGACCTGAAGACAGCATTAGACATAGAGCAGTAGTGGAAGCACGTGAGCATGGCAGTCGTGACATGCAGAACACCAAACAGCAACCTACAAAACCAAAGTTGAGTGCCTTATTTGGTCTTTAAAAATAACATATTCCAATCAAAATTTATATTGGTTTCCTTGAGATCTAGTGACATTACCACATAACAGAGCAGCCACTTGCTGCACTTGGTCAAACTGGATTGAAGTACAGAGTTGCAACTCCAAATAAATTCCAATTTGCTGTTAAATATTTTATCAATATCTCTTTGAATTCTGCACTAAGCCTCTGCTGGAATGGTCAGCATTTTTCTATTTTTCTGGTTTGTAGGTAGTAGCAAAGTTGAACAGAGTGCTGCATTTCTTGCTCCTACCCAGTGGGCAAAAAAAAAAAAAGAAATGAAAAAGCTCAAAAAACATGTAAGAGATTTAAAAAGCTTCAGATATAAGAGAACACACAAAGTCCCATTACCACAAAGGTAGACCCATGAATTGTAAGAATAACCTGATGACCCTGGGGAAAGAAGGGAAATGAATTACGTTGCTTTATCAAAATTGCATCAAGCAATGCTGAAGTGGCACGATCCCCAGCACCAGAGC
>NW_010580552.1:48870-99466 GCF_000705375.1 Tinamus guttatus | reverse complement strand
GAAGTACATGAGATATTAACTCTTGGTTTTACCTTGCTCAAAAAATTGTGACCGTCTTTTTAAGTTTTTCAAAGAAATAGGTTCAGATGCTATTTGAAAAAATACAAAGAATACGAACAAGTCAACGAGGTGCTGTCTTCTCCTAAGTTATCACCACCACTGGATAACAAGCAACATTTGTTAGACCTCTGATCTACAGCACTGGCACTTCAAAACACCTGGAGCACAGAGGAACCCTGATCTTTCATAACAAGAAATAGTTTTTAGTAGGTTACACTATATACTGGTTAGTATTTCACACTGGCACTAACACTGTCCAACTAGGACAACAGGACAAGGGTCCCACAAGGACTCAAGGCTCCTCCTGCCCAAATTAAGCCCCTTGGAGATACCAAATGAGGAGGCTGCTCACAACAGGCTCCATCCAAAGTCAGCAGCAAGGCATTTCCAGAGGGCAACAGACCCCTTAGGGGAAGCTCCTTCATAAACCACCAAGCGTATGCAAGATAAAATAAGAAGTTCCCTCTTAGGGTTACTGTTGCATGAGGAAGTCAACATACCTGCTTTCTCTCTCTGACATCAAGTAAGGCTAGATTTGTTCACAGCATCATGAATAATTGGTCATACCACAAACCATCAGTATTTTCTCCAGGAATAAAAGTTAACAAAACAAACAAAAATAATCCCCACATTGGAATTTGAAAAAATTTGAATATTAATTTTCCCAGATAAACAGATTGACACGCTGACTCGGTCTCTACGGAGCACTGTGGCAGCTGTAATGAACTCTGTGCCCTCCACAGCTTTCATCCCTATTCCACAGTAAATTTACAGGCACTAGTGCTAAGGCAGGGGATTCATTACCGCTTTTGTCAGCTCCCTGCCTGCCTCGTGCACCACGGAATGAACCCACCCCCGGCCTGGCTGCAATTCCATCCCTGTGATCCCTGTCTGCCTTGCAGGTCACTACCCTCTCACTGAGCCCGCTCTATAAAGAGCTCATGGTTGTTACAGGTTTAGTACCTATGCTTGTTCCAAACCCGTGCAATTAGCAGATGAAACCAAAGGCACTTTACCTCTTTGTTCGTTAGGGCCAAGGTCTCCTTGCATCCCATTTATCAGTTTTGCGTCTGCATCCTGAAAAACAGAAAAGAACAGAAGCTGATGTAATTCTCCCACCTTCTTGGCACGTAGCAAGTTATTTGCAAGTAACTTGAAAGCATGCACACCTTCTATTCCTCCAGACTACAACCTGAATCTCAGCTAATAATGGTTGTTTAAAAAGATACCTTACTTCCACTTAGCCAAAACACAGCCTGCAGATATGTTAATACTTAGCCTATATTCATGAACAGACAGTAGTCAGCTTTTATTTACCTTAATAGTTTCATCTATTTGCATACTGCAGAACTATTAATTCCTTATAAATAAGCACAAAAACAACAAACTAGAGGATTTAAGCAATTGCATCATCGTCTCCCTGTTCCCCTCTTCTAAAGCCTTAAATCTTGGCTTTTTTCTTCCCCCACAAATACCATGACCCTTTAAACAAACTCACAGGACTTTGAAGGCTGCTGGAGAAGTCTCTTTTTGGGGATACAGTTGAAGTGTTTGAAACTTGTTCTCCAGAAGTTGCATCAATCCATTTATTTTCAGATGTACCTATAATGTTGGTAGCCATACTGGTGAGATTGAGGATTTTATGCTTTACATGTGGCAGGGAAGGCTGGTCTGTGCCCCAATCTTTTTGGTATGTGGAGATCAAGAAATTAACATAGACAGTAATTCAAAGAACAGAACAAGAGTTAGAGAAAACATTCAAATAATACAAACACAGAAAACAAAACAAAAAGACACATAACAAAAGACAGAGACGTACAAATCAGGTAGAATTTGCAAAGACAGAAAAAGGGGCTTTTATGAGCAGACCGCCTTCCCCAAAAATACATGGGTTAGTCAAAGCTGGATAGAAGTTGACCAAGAGGCATTGCTGACAGACTGCTGCTGCTCACCATTACCAAGAGTTAGTAGTTATTGAAAATTATTCCATTAGTAAAAGAAACAAGAAAATGCTCCCAACTTCAGTTCACACAAGGTACATTTTGAAATAGAGAATATTGAGGGAAAAAGGTGTCTTTCATGTCCACACTACCCAGGAAAGGCCAAAAAAGGCTGTCCGAACTGAACTGGCAAAATGAGGGGACAACAAGTCATGAGCTCAATCCTACCACCACCACTCTTCAGACTAACTTCAGTCTTCACCTGTGCCCTCTCTTCCTCACCCTACTGTTATTTCTACTTCCTGATACCCTATTCTACCTATCTCCCACTAAAATAACTGCATGTCATTATATTCTGAAGGAACTCATTGGTCACACTTGGAACGCTGGCAAACGTGACTATGAAGGGGTCCCTGATGCACCCCAGGCCGTGGCTGGGGTCGCGACGAGGCCTTCAGCCAGGATGGGAGTCCTCACTCACCCGAGTGTGCAGTACCGTACTGAGAGGTTACGGCATCACGGTACTTGGGTCAGTGGTCAAAATCAAAGGGCAGGAGGAGCTACTCCAACTACAAGCTTGTTGGCCGCCAACACCCTTTCCTAGAAGAAAGGTCACGAGATCCTCATTCCCTCAAGAAAGGAGGGGAGGAATAGAGTTGTTCAAGAATTACTGTTCTCTAGGGAAGGACCCTACTTCCTTTGGGTGGTGTAGCAGGAGAAGTATTTCCTGTTCCCTTGTGCACCGGTAGCACAATTTAGCTGTGCCTTCTTTTCAGCACAGGCCAGAGCATAGGAGAGGTCAGTAATTTAAAACTCAACAAGACTCACTTGTGTGAAGACACATGTAATGCAGAAGCAGTTAAAGAAAAAAACAGCTGAGTTGTGTTAAAATGCAACAAGCACTAGCAAACTACTTAGCTCAGATACATGCTACTCCTGTAAGGGAAATAAGGACTCTGGGCTGTCACACGCCACAGACACAGCTTATTTGCCTTACAGAGCACAGGTATCTGCCCTGCAGAGGAACTCACCATTCTTTCCATATCGTCTGACATCCATGACCAGGTTTCCAGTTTCTAGTGCTCTGGCGATGGCTTCTTCCCACTGACTATAGTCCATGTGGGAAACCTTTGCGCCATTGATAGCAATGATCTCATCATCTACATGCAGCTGGCCTAGTGCTGCAGGGCTACCTGCAGGGAAAAGTTATGTCTCTGTTCACAATTATTTTTCTCTCAGTTGGGAAGGGGAGGAAAAAAAAAGTGCAAAAAATTTAAAAAGTTTACTGCGCTGTGTTTAAAGCCAGTAAACTCTGTTACTACCAAGATAATGTTCAATATTAGCCTCATGAAAAAGTGGCAGAAGCTTCAGAGACTTTTGGATTTGCAAATATTCACACGCTGTCTGAGCTCGTTTAATAAATGGGCCCTGGCGTGCCTACTCCTGCCTTCACTAACTCACCTTTATAGTCTGGAACAGTGAGAAAAGGGCAGCCTCACAGTGTCTGTGGCCAACGCTACCTGAAACCCAGCCAATGTTTGGGTAATCCTCTTGTTTGTCTGAAAAATAGACTCTACTTTGTTAGCTCCAGCATAAACTGTCTTTCTTATTTACTTTCAGGGCTCTGCTGACACAAATACCCTGCTCCATTGCTTTCTTAAAATAGATCGTTAGCTCTGAATCAACTGAAGATGGAACTCGCTCAAGATATTGTTGTGTGCCATATCATTAGACTTCCCTCTATTTATTTGTTGGTAGCTAGAACTCAGTGGAGAACAAATTTTATTGCAGCTTGGACTTTGAATTCCACATACATTTCACAAGACATCCTGTACTTCACTACTTTTTTTTTTCCCCCCTCATTTATTGCTACGCACTGGCAGGTTATCCCCCTGGTGTAAAGACAGTCAGCATGTAGAGATAGTTACTAAACTTTTTTTTTTTTTTTTTTTTTAATTCAGAATACTGAGACCACCAGACTTCAGTAAGATTTCATGCATGAATTGTATCTGAAGGATATTTCCATTAGCATTACTCTTCCTTAGCAGAATAATAAAAACAACACATGAAATAAGTTAAAAGTCAGACCAACTTGTATAACAATGCAAGCTTTTTCCAAAGAGGAATGAATCCATACACCTTATTTAAAATATACCAAGGACACTGCTGTATTACATTATCAGAAACAAGCGTGGACAAACATGAGAGAGGAATTTAGACCCCTCATGATTCGTCTGACCTTGTTCTGACTCACTAGAAAAATGTTATTAGAAGCCTGGATCATCTGCTGAGGATTCAGACAGATTTTAATATTCCTGGCACCCCAGGAAGTTAAGAAATGAAGAAAGGCTAGGCTTCCTAATGCTCCTACAAACCATTTCATAGTTCACAAAGCAAAACCACAGTGACATGTTAAGCACCATGTTCTACATTTTTTTTTTTTTGAAAGTACAGACTGAAAGCTCCAGTAGCGCTGAACAGCAAACTTTCAAAATATACCAATTTCAAACAATCTTATTGGAGAAAAAAATAGAGATTTTATTTTGAGGAAATAAAGGCCTGTGCAATGGCGGAATGGGAAGGACTTGTACCTCTTTAGAGCAGAGATGATGCAATAAAAATGAATAGAATTGAAGGCCAAAGGGGAAGTACTATTTTCAAAAATACATAGAGCACATTTGGAACTGATTTAGTTTGATCTCCAATTAACTAAACTTTATGCTTATGGTAAGGCATTAAAGGGACTACTTCTGGTTCAAGGAAAGAGGGCAGACGAAGTTGTGACATGGAATGGACCCTAGGAAACAAAAACGTTGGTGCTCATTTCACTCGAACAGCTTGGTTCCAGTGGCTGAGGTTGTGCTGTGGGGTGAGAACGGTGCCTCAGCAGTCACACGAGGCACACGGTGGGGCAGGGAGAAGGGCTCCCAACTCAGGTTGTAGGGAAGGAAGGGGATTTCAGATTGCACGCCTCCTCCATAGCATCACACCACAAAACCTATCCCAACCACGCACTCGAATGAACAGCTGCCGTCTCCACACGTAGACCTTGCACACACAGAGACCTTACACCACCATTTTTGGCCCCAAACTTGGCGTGCCTTCCTATATTGCCTCTGTAACGAATGACAGGGCCTTTCCAGAATGCAGTTCTGAGCATCTATACCAGGGGGATGCTTCACCCTCCAAAGCACCTCGGGTTTCACTAAGGAAAAGAGGCTCCTATAGAGTCTAGTGGGCTGTTCAGATGCCTAAAACTGTTTGGTATCAGGCCTCATCCTCTCTCCAGCTCCACCATGACAGTGACAGTTTCTTCTTGTGTATGTAAAGGATTTAGTTTGCATTAAACAAACAGAACAGTTACTTTTAAATATATGTTTTCCTGAAAGTAGCAAAGCTTTCTCTTTAAAAAAATCCTAAAACTAAAAAACAAACACCCCACTCATCTCTCACTGGCTTTCCACAGATATCCATTTATTCGTACCCTATCCCTACCTGTTGGTACTACCGTGCATTAGTATTAACTCAGATTTTTACAGTAAAATCAAAACATGAAGGAAATGGACCAAATTTATTTGGCAGAGAACATGTCTTGTATGTCTGCGAGTGTTAGATGGCAAATGTGTACTCCTCTATGTCAATGCTATCTCCATCAGGAGCTCCAAACAGGATGTGAAAAATAATGAAAAAAGTTGTCGTAAGAGCGGGGAAACTGATAAAACAATGTCAAGATTTTTCTATTTTTTCTGAGTAATTTTTAGCATAAAGGCAGAAAATGCTGAACGCTATATTCTTTTCGATAGTAAGTGATAAGTAAGATAGAAAGGAAGACTCAAAAGGTCTTGCTGAAAGCTATTTCTGGACTCATGAAGGAGAAAGAATAGTGATTTTAAACAGTCCATATGGATTTACCAATCATAAATCATGCTGACACCACCTGGTTGTCTTCTGCAATGAAGTGACCAAATCTGTGGATGAGGCAGGTGGGGGATTTACCTCCCTGACTTTAGAAAGGCTTTTGACCTGGCCTCCAACAGGTCCTCCTGGCATCCACATTAGGATGTTATGGGTGCACAACCAGATGTGTGAAAAACTGGCTGGACTATCAGGCTCAGAGTAGCAGTTAATGGTTCATGTTCTACCTGGAGGTTGGTTAGAGCCTCCAGGCTCTACAGAGATGCATCCTGGGATGTGTCTGTCTTGACACTGTAATCCATGACCAGGGGGATGAGATGAAACACACCCTCAACAAGTCTGCAAGTCCCATCAGACTGGAGGGCAGGGCTGCCCTTCAGAGCAGGAACTTCATGACATTGAACAAGGACAAATGCAACGTTCTGCCCAGGAAAAACTAACTCCTGAGGCAGGAGAGACTGCGGCAGCCCAAGGGAAGCCAGACAGGGACACCCTGGTTGGTGCTGGGCTGATTGTGAGGCAGCAACATGTCCTGGCAGCAAGGAGGGCCATGCTGGGGTGCCACCAGAGCATGGTCAAGGGGACAACAGAACTGCCTGTCCCCTTCCTTCACAAGGCACTTGTTCTACCACACCAGTAACACCCAGCCTGGGACACCTAGTTCAGGAAGGGCATTGCAGAGCTAGGCACATTCTGTTGAGGGTCAGCAGGATGGTCAAAGCTGGGGCATCTGCCCTGAGAAGAGAGGCCAAGAGACTCTTGCTCAGCCTGGAGAAGGGACAGCTTCAGGAGCCAACAGCACTCCTGGCACCCAAGGGGAAGTTGCTGAGAATGGAAAGCTTGCTTTTTATTAAGGTTCATGACAGGAAAACAAAACACCATGATCAAACTAAGACAAGGGATGTTCTGACTGGATATAAGGAAAAAAAATTAACTGGGAAGAAAACTAAGCATTGGAGCAGGTTGCCCAGAAAGACTGTGCAGTCTCCATCCTTGGAGGTTTCCAAAGCCAGCTGGGTAAAACCCTAAACAATTAGGTCCCAGTTCAGCTGCAACAATTCCTTGAGCAGGGGAGTTTGGTCTATGCCATCTCCCAAGGCTCTTCCCACCTCAACTACCCTAAGACTTACTCTTAGCAAAAAAAAGACCCCTAACACTCAGAAGTGCCCAGCTGAAAGCCTGTCTTACTCTTCCAGAAAACTGTCCACCCCTAAATAAAGCTACAGCGACTGCATAAGGACATATTAGCCAGTTATGGCAAAAATATGTCAAATGCATGCTCTGCAGTCCACCCCAAGCACTCAGTTTAATGCTTCTCCTTTGGAAGCATTAAAGCTCAGTCAAGGTGACAGTGACAGGGCCTTCCTCTCCTCCCACCCTGCAGGGCCAGGCCAGGAGCTCCTTTGGACCCTGGTGAGCGACAGGCAGGAACACTGGCTGCTCTCAGGTTTCTCAGTTACAGTTGGTAGCACAAGGAAACTGTCCTTTGCCTCCAAGTATCAAAGCCAGCCAGAGGCCTCCCACCAGGGAGAAGAGATGCAAAGCTATTCTTCAGAGAAAGCAATTAGCCATTGCAACCTAATTATACAAAGTATCCAGCTATAAAGAGAGATCTAAAAAACAGCTTCAAAATGAAAAGCAAGGCTGCTCAATACATAATGCTAAATGTACTGTTTTCCTTTCTGAAAAGCATAATGACTACCTAATTAGGACCACCTAATGACAAACTGAAAGTGGTTTCTCTTTTCCTTGGGACAGTCTTATGTTAGTTATAAGGAAGGGCACAAATAAGTATCATTTAGGTATTGCTGGGGCAAGATGCCTGTTCAGAATGCAAAAATATATACTATATACTTGTTTTAAAAAAACAAAAACAACAAAAAATTGGCTTGTCTGAGAAAAACTATAAAAGCTAGAAATAAGCATAAGTTTAATTTCAAGACGATCATATTTGTCCTTGGTTAACACATCTGCAAAAATTTCACTGAAATTTTATAATATTGCCTCCAAAATCCAACATGAAAAAGAAAGAAAGAATTGAAGTGAAAACACTAAATCCCAAGTTTCCTCTGCCTGTCTTTACAGACGATAGAAAATGAAAGCGAAGGCCAAAGGAACAACCTGCATGTTAAAACCAACCAGCCCACCCACCCCGTAGGTACCTCATACTATTGCTCTGTAAAAGTTTCAGGAAACCTTTGGGTAACCCCATTTATACTTTTGGTTACAAAACTGTCCTTGCTTCAGGAAATGCTGTTTAATGCTTCTAAACTGAACACATTTCAGGAGATGGAAATTCACAGAACAGCATTAACAAACAAGATTTTTTCTACTTTCTACCCAAGAGAAATAGAAATATATGCAAATGTTCCTTAAGTAAGAAGATAGGTTTGTATAGTTAAACAAACATTTACCTTCTTCAACTGTCTGTACAAAGGCCCCTGAAGAACTCCAGTTTGTTGTAAACCCTAAGTTGTGACTGTGGCCAGGTCTCTGGTTGATACTGATTCTCATTTCACTGTACTGCTCCTGAAAAATAAAACATGACACTACAGTATCTGGTATCGCAGGAATCTAAATGAGGGAAAGTTTATCCTCTAAATAAGTGAGGCTGCTCACAATGTGCACTTTAATTATCTACTATTCGCATCTTCTACAGAGAAAACAGAACTGAACTCCTAACTAGCTAGGTTGCTTTTAATTCAAAAAGGTACATTCTTGGTTTATGTTTAGATCACATTATTTTTCCTGTTTTTTCCTGTATATAAATACACACACACACACACATTCAGCTGTACTTTTTTTCTAATTTCACCATAAAACAATGCCACAACATACATGGAATTTGAAGAAACTAAAGTCCTAAATAAGTTGTCATGAATATCCTAATGAATTTAGGAAGTCTACTGCCTACTGACAAAGCATCAGTTAAATAGAAAGGTGAAAATGCTTGATAACAGTAATTCACCTTATTCATTCTTATACATGCTACAGAAATTTAGGCTCAGTGCTGCAACTATGTTTACTTGCATAAGCGGTCATCTTCCTAACCGTGTGAAACACTACTAGCTTGCTGTGAATTCTGCAGTGGGAGCCTTAGACTCTAAAGCTCATCACCAAGTTAGCTGGAATCCAGCTATTTCCCATGCTAACTTTCCATTCCAAGGGACTTCAAAGATGCTTTCAAAACCAGAATGAGACTTAACATTTTTATTTAAAATTAGATGAATATTTGATTTGGAATGCATTTGGAAACTCTTTCAAGGTCAAAATATATTATATGTATATAGCATGTTATGTACATTAACATTTTAATATGAAGTCTTTAGATGGCAATTAAAACACCCAAATGATATTCACTTAATCACAATGAAACAAATTTTATAAACAGGAAAAAAAATGATGACTTTTTGCAAGCACTGTTAGAACAGACAAGAGGCAGAAAAGCATGTATGGAAAAGACTGAACATGCTCATGTGCACATTCAGTACATGTCTAAATTTCAGCTGCCTGGTGAACCGATCCTCTCAAAGGGTGGGATTCATCTTCCCCAGCTTCAAATGTTTAATAGTTTAGATATTTAAGCTGGTTCCCAATATCTTCGGTTTTGGTCCTAGGAAAGAAAGGGGCATCTCCAGAAGATGTTTCACAAATAACCAGCAAGGTTATAACCACCACCTCAGGGCAGTGGCAGCTGGCAAAGGCTTTGGCAACACCTGGGCAGGGGATACCTGTGAAGGCAACTCCGCAGGGCAACATCCAGAGGCTCTCCCTGTGTTAGGGCAACGTTCCTGGCAAGCTGCACAGCCCCAGCACAAGGAAAAAACTATTAAGTCATTACTTCAAACCACAGCTATTAGCTTGCAAAAACTCTATACTGCAAACTCTATACTGTGATTTTTTATTCTATATAATGAAACTCATTAGGTGCAAGACAAATGTTAGAAGTTACCATACTAATAGCATGCAATGCATGAGTATATCCCAAAGCTTTGGAACTTAATAATGATTTCCAGGAACATACTCATTTTCATTTCCAGCATCCCAAACCAGCTCTTCAAAACTACCTTTTGGGAGAGGAGTAAAGCTACTTGGGGCACTGAACTTCATTTGGGCAGGTCCTCTCAGACACTCAGTACCCACCACACCTGGCATACTGCCCTGAAATTAGTGACCTATGTACCTCAAGCACAGCAATGGTTTACAAACATGCCAGATGGAACTTATATTCCTTAAGTTACAGGAATTACAGGTTGTCTGATGCATACCACAAGCATGCATGCATATATATTTATAAACATACTCCCCATTTGGAAGCAACAATTTATAATCTCAAAACCACTTAGAGATAAGATGCATTTAGCTTTCATTTTACTCATACAGAAGTGATACAAAAGAATCCACATGTGATCTCATTTTTCCACTGCTTACAATCCCTACTTGTTTATCTAAATGCTAACACAGGAAAAAAACAAACTTTTTCCTTATACAGTAACCACAGTTTCCACAAACTACTGTAACTGCATTCTGGTAGCTAGTCAGGTACCTCAGATATCATGAATATTAATCTGAAATCCATTCTTTTTTCCATAGTTGATCAGGGGCAAGAACGGTTCAAAGTGACTAACAAAACACAAAAATAACTCGTGTATGAGCTATTTCATAAATCAACATCCAGGGTTTTATGAACCTCAGCCAAGCAACTGCCATGATTTGCACAGCAGCACCAGGAATGCAAGGAATTCAACTCTAACCTAGCAAGGGGCATGAACAACATCATTAGTGACTGCAGGAAGGTACCAGCAAAGTTACTGCTGTTCATTTATTAAGCTTTTGAAACATGAGATCAGCTGGAGGAAACAGCATGGGAAGATTCCAGAGCTCTGAGGAAACACTAAAGGCCCAATTGGCAGATAAGCAGATACACACAGAAATGGTGATTTGTTAGTGAAAATACTGAATCTAAATAATTGTAGGCAAATAATTTAAGAAAAGTATCTTGACAATTATTATTGTTAGCAAAAGTATCTCAAAGTATCTCATAGCAGAGATAAAAGGAAAATTTAACTGTTTAAGGTTGGCTTTCAAAAAGCGGATCTTTATTTTCTGCCACCAGTTTGAAAGTGCAAACGGATGGGACGAGTAGCTTGGATTATTCACCTAATTGACAAAACTGGTTTTGCCAACAGTGTGCTAATTTGGAGAGTAACATGAAGCTGACAAGTACCAAACTGAACATTTAGAATGAATTAAACACACAACAACAAAAACCACACAAGCACAGTACAGAGAATACAGAAAAAGAAACAGTATCCTATTTCTTGTAAATTATCTGTTATAAAGTAACAGTTCTCTGAGCTGTTTAACACTAGTGTGATATGTACTTTTTTTTAAGCCTATGTTGCACTGAGTTACACTAAGTAATGACAAATTTCACACTTACCTGCGTTTTTGAATCCTCGGGCTCTGGCAGACTCGCATTTACTGCGGGAGATGCAAGTGAAACAGAATCAGGAGGAGAACAATAGTCTGATTTAAGAATATAGCTTCCAGCATCTTGGTCTTGGGATTTAACAGATATAGGAGCAGGGGTTGTGTTAACACCTTCATTCTCCTCCTCCTCCTCACCTTTGCCTTGGAGTACACTTGTGGAAAGAGGGTGTGCTGAGTCTGGTTGTGAAAATGAACTGCTAGTGAACAAAGTTTGTGTTCTCTTAGTTTTTTCTACTTCTCCATTTAATTTCTGGGTATCATCCATCTAGGACAAAAATGACAATTTGGTAAGTGTATGCTTAATAGAAAAAAATCCTTAATTTTTCAGCAGCCTAAATATTTAACACAAAATAAGTCTCTCCTTTTCATGCAAGTTCTGGTCACTATACCCATCATTAACTATTCATTTGAAAAAAAGAGCAAGAAGTTTATTCCTTGAAATGCATGCTAACATATAATGCAAGCTTATTAAATGTGTTAAAAGTCATATGCTTAGAAGGATTCACATTCTTACCCCTTATAGAACTGAGCCAACTAGGGATTAATGAAAAAGCTACAAAGATCTATATCACAAGGGAGAAGAAAAAAAGAGGCAATTTCTGTTCTTCAGTACTATAGAAGCTGCAGAGGAAATCTACACCACCTGGAAATTTGTCTTTAATATTTGATTACAATAATTTAAGACAATTATATTTGATAAAGCCTGGTTTTCTGACAGGCAGCACCTGGGAAACTTACTGCAAAGATTACTCTGCTAAATATATTTAAACTTCTTTTAAGAGCTACCTTTAAAATGGTAGCAAAACAGCAGGCAATTCTGTCATTGCTTTAGGTGTCTCCTTTCCTTTCTCTGACGGAATTGCCTACTCTGGTAACACAGCCTTCATTAAAGAGCACATGATTCTTAAAAAAAGCAATAAATGGAAGTCCACAGTCTGACCACGTATCCAAGACAGCAACATTCCCAAACGCCAGGAGCTAAGCAGAATTTTACCGTGAACGAGCGGGGAAGTGATGAGATTCCTCTCGAGTGGACCCCGAAGGGTCTTGGCGTAACCACAGATGTTAACCTGGAGGTATCGGTTTTCTGGTAGCTCCTCGGGAGGGAGGCTGAAACCCGAGCTGACCCAGTTTGAGCGGACAAAGGCGCCGCGCTCCGCTCCTGGGGCAGGCTCTGGGGCGCAGCTCCTCGTGTGGCAGCCACCGCGCTGCCGCCCGGCGCGCTCTGCGGAGCCCTGGCGCCGGGGGAGGCCGCTCTTTCAGAGAGGGGATCTTTCGCTGCCGGCTCCGCGGAGGGCGCGTGCTCGTCGCCGAACACGTCGTCGTTCAGCGAGTACGTCCATCTGCGGTCCAGCTTCGGCTGCCCGTGGCTCTCTTGGTCTCTGAGCTCCCTACGGAGACAGGATGTGTCAACCTACCAGCCGAGCAAGGCCATAAACAGGTGGGCCCCGAGCATTTCAACTACTGGAAGACCAAGGCAGCATAAACATAGGAGCTGTTTTAGAAGGAATGACTTTAGAAACTCTTTTATCTGTCTCTTAAAAGAAAAAATAATTACATCATTTTAGTATATTATTTTAATCTGCCTTATTTTTGCCCTGCTTCTGTATCGACACTTCTAATAACACTCAAGCATACTACAGTCATTATCAGCTTGCCACCAGGTCAAAACAACTCATCATCAAGAAAATGATACAGCCATTAAGCTACTCATCTTCAGATATTCAGCTTTTATTGAGGAAAGAGTTGGAGGAAGGAGGCCACATAATATCACCTGAACTCCGTGGCTTTGCTGGCATCTCTACTCTATGAGAACGTGATATGGAACTTTAGATAACAAATGAAAAGATGTCCTAGAGTGTTTTAGCTTTGTTTTTGTTTCTTTTTTTACTACATATTTCTTAGTCATATAGAAACAAAAATAATCTTTAGCACATCATTCTTTAGGTGTTGGCAACATTGGTCATTCTATATAAGCTGTACCCATAGCGTTATTCAAGCAACTTGTAGCAATTCAAGCAATTTGTATCCTCATTTACAAATAGATGCTATATGCATAACCTTTTAGCCCATTCAACTCACTTAAGTTAAAATGAAGAAAAAAGGTTGTCAGGAGGACAAATGGTATCATGTTACAAAATTTACTCTTTTACTCCTTAGAGAATCTTGGCAATCTTGTTCTGTAAATACCAAAGGGAGCAGCTGGAAATACAGTGGAAATCAAGCAAAAGTTCACAGTTCTAGGATATGCACAAGATTCTGGCTGCACTTACCCACAGCTGCTAGAAGAACAGCAAATACAATATTAGAGCAAAGAGATATAGTTGATTAAACTGAGAATTAGAAAGGCAATTATACAGATTAATTCTCTATTATTTTAACCTGTTTAAAGTGAATACAAATACTGGCTTTAATACATTTACTCGCACTTAGTTCAGTAAAATAACTTTTACACTACAAAAGTGTTTGACAACCTCCAAAAACAATGTGCTTGTGGACCATGCCCTGCCCTTCAATTACTTAGCTTTCTACACTATAATTTAGTGCTAAAATTTAGCTTTCTGCAGAAAGAATTGCAATTTGCCAGTAGAAACTTCTCCAGAATTAAAGAAATCAGAAATGATGAGAATTTAAGTACTAAACATCATGTTTCAGTCAGTTCCTTACCTCTCCTCCTGCATTTCTTTCAGTGACTTGCTAGTTCTTCCAGAAGTCTCAGAGGCTCGCCGTTGTATTTCTTCTCTCTCTTCCTTTTTCTTTTGCAGTTCAGAAGTGAAGCTCTTTCTACGATTCTTCCATTTTGCTAGATCCTGAGAGAATTACATGAATGGACAAACATCAGATTTTCTCAAGACCTCTTGCACCCTCATAGACATCCCATTAGATGCTGCCTGAACGCCAGTGTCCTTATTTGACCGGTACATCTGCATCAAGGCCATTTTTTAATGCATCTTCCCCCTAAATGATAAAGGTGTTCTTGTCTTTCAGTCAGAGGTTATAGGCCTGCTACCTGTTAAAGTTAATAAGCATAATTACTGTACTAAAAGCATTCTGTCTTGTATTTCTTCACAAACTTAAGGAAAAATTTCTTAACAGCGAGGGTAACAGAGCACTGGAACAGGCTGCCCAGAGAGGTTGTGGAGTCTCCTTCTCTGGAGATCTTCCAAACCCGCTTGGACACAGTCCTGTGCCACGTGCTCTAGGTGTCCCTGCATGTGCACGGGGCGGGGGTTGGACTAGATGACCTCTAGAGGTCCCTTCCAACCTCAACCATTCTATGATTCTATGATTTGCAGTTTTATTTCAGAATACCTCGTGTAATGACAGAGAACTAAAATCAACACAAATACCATGGGAATTTGTCATTGGTTTGAGTCCCCTCTCCCTTTTCTTTTTTTCCAATCACTAGTACGTCAGACTGATATGTCAGCTTGAGAATAACCATGATTTAAATTCTAAACTCAAAACCTATGATCCACATCTATTTTCTTTATTTCTGTAAAACCACAACGTCTGCTGGCAACTTTCTCTATGAAACACCAGAGCAGCTTTAAGATAAGTACTGACTAGAACTTCTAACATGAATTCAACAGCTACACATTGCTTGTTCAATGCTCGGTTGCTAATTGTCTAAGTCATTTTTAATCCTCACAAATGACAGATTTTAATAAAAAAGATCTTCAGATAATGTTATGAAGAAGTTGAAGGCTACAATATCTGTTTTCCAACTCAGTTTGGAGACAAAGTTAATGGAGCTGGTTCTGAGATCTCCAGAATTTACATGTGAATATATTATTTCCCTCCCCCATGTTTCCCTGCATAACCAAATACTTGGGCATTCCCATCTTTTCACAAGAACGAACTCAGAAATTTCAAATTGCACATGAAACTATACCCTAACTTGTCTTCATGGCTACAGAAATCAATTCTGAAGGTTTTATGTTGCTACTGTAAAACACATACATATATTGTAACATTAATCAAATACTTTTGATAATTTATAAAGTAACCTCAGCTCCATGCTCCCGAAATCACCAGCAGCTGTGTGAACCAATACCACTGAGTACACCCAAAATACTTTGTTCTCTAGGGGTGCTGACTATCAGCAGCGCTCAAGTCCTTCGGCACGACAGGTGAGAGCAGGAGTGAAAAGGAGTATTTACTTCTTGCCATTGCAGATCTTGTTCTTGCATCTGGCTTTTTATCTTCTGGAGCTCTTCGTAGCGGATTTTGCGCAATGACTGCAATTCCTCTGCACTGACGTCGTTCAAAGACTTGCTCCTAAAAGGAGAAAGGGTATTCAGCTTTTCTACGTATTAGCCATCGTTCACGCAAGCGATCCTTCGAGAGGGATTAGCGTTAGTACTAATAAGCTCTCTAAAGTGTTAATTAGAAACAAAGCAAGGTACACATGAGCAGACAGTTGAGCAAGCCTGCTACAGCAGTAATGTATTTGAGCAAATATAGTCAGGGAAAGGGAAGAATCAGCTGCTTCCACAGCACTGTAGTGAATTCACACTGATCATCACATTGAGCTTCTCATGTTTGACTAAGACTTCTGCTTAAACTTGTTAGTATTTATTGATTCATCTACCTAATTTCTTTTACCTGAAAGGCTTCTCTGTTCCCCTCAAGTCTGAATTCTCGCTCATTTGTTCTCTCCATCAGAAGCCCCAGCACCATTTTACACTTTCTTAGTGAAACACACCTCTAAAACCCAAGTTTCGGTCCCTATTAAGTGGCCACTTCATTCATACCCTCAGTCTCACACACCTGCTCTGCACCTCTCCAAGCCTCCCTGCCACTTCCAGACCAAGTCAGGATAGAACATCACCACCTTCTCACCGATTCCTCCACAGATACCCCCATGACAGTCCACTTACTAGCTCCCCTTCACACAAATTTCTCAAAACTCCCTTTTCCTCCTCTCCTTTTCCCACATTCCGACTGATCTGGTATAATGGAAAAATCAGGTCAAAACCAAACTGCTGCAGACAGGGTATTTAACTAATCTCTTGCATACTAAGACAGCTCTTAACTCACAAGCCAGTTTCTTTAACTTCCTCCCAAGAGGCCCAACTTACTTTCACTGGTAACAGAAGACTTTGGACTCTGGCCTCTAGAAAGAAGGGCTAAGGCAGTAACTCATTATTCCTGCTCAGTTGTTTATTTTTTGAATGGGAAGAATGCCAGATTTAACAAAAATCCCATGGTCACTATTGCAGAAACTCTTAAGCAGTTTGCTATCCTTTCCTCCTTTTTATGGTTAAGTTGCAACATATGTAAAAACAGTTCCAGGTAACAAAACTGTACCTAAGTATCAGAATCATTCCAGATTTGTTCAAGCAAACTTGAATGACTAGAGTTCCCTTTTCTTGCTGTTGACTTCTTTAATCTAGACTTACAAACAGTATATCCTAAAAAAGCACCAAGGAGTATGTTCATTTTAAATGTAGGCTTAGGCTTCATCTCAAATTTTCCAAGTCCCCCTCCTCTAACATTTAGCCTCTTCACAAAACACCCACATTTCTTGCTTCCTCTGGCAATATTCAATCATGTGCAGGGTTTTGCCTCAGGGTAACAATAATAAAATAAAGGTGAGAGATTATATAATTGATTTCAAAGAGTGACCAAGGGAAAATAAAAGCTAGAACACAAATGTGAAATGCTGTCAGATAATAAACAAAAAAAATACATCTTTCAGCTACAACAGATTCTATTCGAGACAAAAGTTAATATGGCCCTAACTGGCAGGTAAATGTGTTTACCTCTCTGCATTCAAAAAAATAGAGTACATAAGATAACCATAAAATATCCATAAGGCTCAGTACTTTTAACAGAAACCAGAGCAGAATAACCCTGAGAACTCCTGCCATGGGGCTTTTTTAATCTCTGTTCAACTGCCACCCTCTATGCTCCTCTTAATCGAAGAGTTACTAAGAGCTCCAATTAAACTCTAAAGTTGGTATTAGTTTCAGAGCAGAAACATTAAATACAAAGTAACAACTGCCAAGTTAAGCTTTTCAACATTAATTTGAACTCTCAAAATTGTTACTATTTCCACCTGTCCTAGTTCAAAAAATGACATACCTTGATGTAATTTCCATCATAAATATGCATGTCATTAATTCAGAATTCATCCAGAATTCTAACTGTAAGGTCTTTGGAAGATGATTAAATATTTACTAATCTTCCTTTCTATTTCTGTTTCTTTTAAAGCCTAATTTTAAAGACAGAACTCCAAGTACAGCACTTCAGTAGCAGGAAGAGACAATATTCAAAACACCTGATAACTGGAACCGTAACTTATATATTCCAGATGCCACCTGGATCTTTTGCTAAATGTGTAGCTTTGGGTTTCTTACATTTGCTATGTGAACTGCCCATGCACAGAACAAAGCAGCATGCACAAGTTGCTTTGAGCCATAGTTTGTAGCTACTGTGCATGCATGAGAACTTAAACAGGCAAAAACAGCGTTGAGAACTTCCAAGCTTTTATAAAACTTACCCCTGCTCATCAGAAAGCTTTTGAAACAGTCTGAGAAAGCAGAAACCAAAAAGAACAGAAGAGATTCAGTGTCTTGCTTGATATACACAACAACATTAACACGATCAGTACAGCAGCCCTCACGGGGACAGGGGAACTCGAAGCGGTTGAGGAGCAGCCAGCACAGAACAGCACGTGGAGACCTGACACCAGTCAGAAACACATCAGCACCTGCATGATGTGCATGTGGGGCAGGAAAACCCTGGCAAAAGAAGGCTGCCCTTGATGTTTCCCGTCCTTCCAGGTTTAGAAACACTGCATGAATAGGAGCTTGTAGGAAGGCCGCATCACTTAGTCCAGGGGTAGGAAGCATGAAGCTCAGAAGATACTTATTTCAGGAAATTAAAGCCAACTTCTGTCCCAACAAGAAGCCAGGGTCTCAAAAGTGTTTTTCTCATCAAGTTAATTCACCCAACTAAATGAAAATAACACATGGAATGCATAAGCACAAAAGGGCTCTATATACAAGTTGAGGGCATTAAGCAGAGACCCATATACATCCAATGGGATCCAAAAGGATTTTTAACACATTTGAACATGAATTGATTCTATTGAATTAATTCTTAGAACGTGAAAACTCTTCACACATTGTGGATATATTTCTCAGTGAAGCTTGCACTTTGTTAACAGCATCTAACTTAAAAATTAAATACAGCAACACCAAAGTATCAACATAGAAGTGCCTTAGTCACAAAGCGAGGATGCACAGCTGGGAGAACTGCAACTTGCAATGCCGTATTTTCAGAGCCAAGGAAATGTTCTAAACTCCTCTCCCACAGTACACACAAAATCCAAAGGAAATCTAGAACCTGGTTCAGAATAGACTGCAGACATGGAATAGAAAGATTGAAGGAAAGGATTAGGATGGATTGGATAAAAGTGGCAAAAAATACTGGTAGAATAAGTACATCTCTGTGGATGTTACACGTACACAAACTGTGTACACACTAGGACTTATGGGGGGGGTTGAGGTCAGAGAAACACTACTGATTTTCACCTCTGGTGGCAGGACAGATTATGAGCATTCCCAGACTCAGATGCAAGCAATAGAAGGCCAATTTCCAGAATCTGTCATTAAAGATCCCTGACAATGTTGACAAAACATGTAGATGACGCACTCTGGGACACGGTTTATCAGGCACGGTGGTGGTGGGTTTATGGCTGGCTTTGATGATCTTTTCCAACCATAATGATTTTATGATTCTAACAAAAAATTCACCTATTTCAGAGGCATTCTCATTATATTAGGAAAAAACCCTCTATAACAGCCTCTATAATCTTTTGATTAATCAGTATTCCTGCTCAACCATGGAAAAAAAACTTGTATAGACTTTGGTGCTGAAGGAATCAAAACAATTTCTCTCTCAAGTGGCAGCCTAAAGCTACAAAATATCTTGCTTTTGTTGAAAATATGGTATTGCAGTCATGAACTTCTCGTGCAGGACACAACCTTTCCTCTCCACCATCTGCCGCTTCTTGTGCTTAACTTGGCTGGCTTCCCTGATGGCCTCCCACTTCTTCCAGTCTTCTTCACTGCACGGACCCGGGATGAAGTTCACGGGCTGCACGTTGCCCCCCACTTTCCAGGATTCGATCTTGCGAGTCAACATATCGTCCCTCTTGTGCCGCAAGGAGGGCGACAACACCCTGCTTTCCTCTCCACCATCTGCCGCTTCTTGTGCTTAACTTGGCTGGCTTCCCTGATGGCCTCCCACTTCTTCCAGTCTTCTTCACTGCACGGACCCGGGATGAAGTTCACGGGCTGCACGTTGCCCCCCACTTTCCAGGATTCGATCTTGCGAGTCAACATATCGTCCCTCTTGTGCCGCAAGGAGGGCGACAACACCCTGCCGCTGCTCTGCCTGTCCTCCGGCGTCGGGCCTCTCTCCAGCAAGCACAAAAATTTGGACCGAATATCTTCAGGAAGGCTCCAAGGATCAGGAAAGAGGGCAGGGTGATACTTGTCTGGAGCGCCTGACAAAGGCACCTCTTTTTTCTGAGAGAGGATTTTCCGAAAAATCATGTCATCTTTTTCCAAATCTGGAATCACCGGTTGGCCTTCTCTAGGCTGCAGAATTATTTCACCCTCTAGGGGAGGCTCCTCCTCAGATAATTTTTTAAAATACTCGGGGTCTTGGAGAACAACGTGATTCACGTGGAACGCCCCCGTTTTCCGAACAAACAGGTCATCGTTTTCTAAGTCTGGATACAGATATCCATTTTCATCATCTCCTTGCTTGCATCCTGGTACAAAGGAAATATTCCTTCTACATTTTATGAGCCTAGGGCCAGAAGTAGGATCAATTCTGGTCTTTGTTTCAGAAGACAAGTAGTCAGTGTACTTTTGCAGAGCCTGAAGTAACAAAAACTGACTGAAGCATATAAAACAAAAGGAGGGAAGTAAAATATCATTAACTAGCAAAAGACAAGCAGATTACAACGTACTGAGATACACATTTGGATCCAAGCAGTACCACTGCACCACTTGGCATTGACCAGCACAGCACACAGCGACAGCCTCACCTTCCCGAGCGGCCCTCACATGCCCCCACGAAGCCACAACCCTCCGCAGCGCGTCACCCTGTTGCACTCGCACACTGCAAGACCAGCAGTTCAAGACAACAATAAATACATGAATAAAAATCCCAAGAACGACAACTCAGGATGCAGTCTCATTTCCCTTCAATTTCCTTGCAAGGCAGCCAGAGCACAGCTCATGCAGCGGTATCAACCTGGGCGCATCAGTATCCTCCAAGATCCTGTCTTCTGCAATCTGGGAGAGTGGGTTTCCCACATATTCAGCAGTCGCCTTATAGTTCTGATCCCTCCTGCAACTGCTGTTCCACTCAAAGCTTGGTCTTGGTTGATGGCCAAGAACGGCAGAGCTTGGTTTATAAGCAAAATCCTCATCCTCAGAATCTGATTTCTTTCTACTGTGCAGCAGCACAAAGAAGGAAAGAGGAGGAGAAAATATAGTAATTGAGTAAAACGCGCGGTGCCAATGGTGCAAGAGTTGAATGGAAATAATGCCTCAATTTTTTCCTTGAATAAGAAAAGACACAAAAACAGCCTGCTGCTACACAGGCAACAAAAATGAAAAAGTTGTGAAATCACACTGCATTTACAGGTTTTGCACACAGAGAAACAGGAGCATGCATAAACACGCACCTGAACCCTTGAATCTCTTTATACCAGGGTTTGAAAGAGGATTTCCTGATCTTTTTCCACATCAATTCTTCTTCTGGAGTCCAAAATTTAGGAAGAAATTTGTCAAAAGAAACCACTGTGCTTGGTGCTGACGAACTTAGCTTGCGGAAATAGAGATCATCCTTTTCAATGTTTGGGACGCCTAGTGATTCTTCTTCGTCCTCATCAGAATACCCAGATAACTGGGAAGCAAGGTTAGCTCTTGGCTTGTTTTCCACTTTAGTATCCAGCTGCCTCTGGCTCCTCTGGTTACTGTTCAAAATACCCAACCAGTTAAGATATTTTAGGAGCAACTTGACACAAAAATACGCAAAAAAAAAGGCATGCTTTTGGCTTAAGAGTTCAGCCTTGTGAATGAAGCTAATTAGTTCTCAATTCCATCACTGCAGCACCAAGGAGAAAAAAAAATAAAGAAAAAGTTACATGGTTATAAGAGCACCCTATTGCCTCTCCCAAAACGTCAATTTGGCAGAAAAGGCATAGTAACTTATCAGCTATGTTAAAAGGCTGATTAGAAGGCTAATTTTAAGGAGTTATTTATAGACTGCAATTCAGGTAGCACAATAGTCACTGGATCTTGGATTAGTATCTCTGACCTCAGTGGTTCAAGCATGGCAGCTAAGGGACCAGCCGGATAACCTCCCTGCGAGCAAGGCTTAGCAGGGTCATTGCGCAACACGACATGACGTCCGGGTGCAGCGGAGCTTACAGGGCCCTTCTGGATTAGAAATCTACGTTTTGCTAAGTCATCCATAACCACGTCGGGCAGCCGCCTTTCGTCTTCCGACTCGGAGTCACTGTCACTGTCATAGAGCATCCGGAGGGAAGCTGGGGTTGCGAGCCCGCTTTCTGCTCCGCTGCCTTGGCAGGAAGCAGGACTCCTTTGACGGCCACTGAGGTTGACCAAAACAGGAACAGAATGAGGACAGGGAAGCCAAGAAGGTAACGATGAAACTCAAGCCCTGCCCAAGAAGTCTCAACGTACCCATTTGCCAGTAGGGCGACAGCAATTCACTACCACACTTTGGAAACTATTAACAAAAGGCGTACATTTTATGTCTAGCTTAAAAGAGCACTGAAGATGATTTAAATGCCCTCTATTTGAGATCCGAACAACCTCAAAGAAGAACTAGTGGACTGAGTTAAAGAAACAAAAAGAAAAAAAAGCTTAACATGAGAACTCAAATGCTTTCTCTTGAATTACAACAAGAGCAACTTTAATGAAGAAAGAATTTAGGAAAGAAAACACTAGAAGTCAAGAAGCCTGCCTTAGTAAGGCTGCCCAGCAGTACCTTGAAAACGTTCCATCGGAGTCGGTGTAGACAGGACTTGCCCAGCTCCTCCTGTTGTCCTCATTCTTCTCCGTCCTTTTCTTCCGCAAGGGCGCGGGCACGTACGTGGCCTGCTTGTTTTTGGTGGGTAGGAAGCGATTGAAGTCGGTGGTGGGCTTGGGCTCAATCACCGCGATCCGGCGGTAGGACCTGTCGTCCTTGTGGGAGTCGTGCATTTTGAACGGCAGTTCGGAGTCGGTGTCGCTTTCACAACCTTAGGGAAAGGGGAGAAAGGGAAGGCACGGAAATTACTCCCTGGTTTTAAGCTTAGAGCTAGAACTTGGATTGAAAGGGTCAAGTCAGCTCCATATTTGAGATGTTTCTGCCGCAAACTTGCTGAGCTACTGACAGGGCAAGAGCAGAGGTATTTTTAGAAGCATTTTGAGAAGTCTCTCATGAAGCTGCGATAAGGTCCACCGCGCTGGGCCCGGCTGGCTGCATTCACTCCATTCCTTCCCTATCTCTGCTCACGCAGGACCCAGAGTGCTAACTCTTGCAGCAAAGCACTAAAATAACACAGCAGCTTTCAATTAAAAGCCACACTTGCCACTCAAATTTACTCACATACTGAGCTTACTGGCAAATAATTAAAAAATATGCTTGTCTCAGCAGACTCATACCCATGGCTTCCCCTGGGTATGTGTCACATGTATAGCATGGCTACAGGCTGCTTTGCTCTGATCAGATGTGCTCTGTGCAGCCTTTGCAAATAATTTTACGCCATTTGCACTGAATAAAATACAAAAGCTCACTATTTTCATAACCTTGACTACATGTTACTGTTGCATTTTAAAATTTGGAGGACGTTTAGAGCATAACTACAGAGAACAATTTCATAACCTTTCTTCTTAGTATGCTTCTTTCCATAAAAAAGCCTAATATTAAAACGAATACTAGGCTATTCAGCTTTTAACCCAAGTGAGAAAAAGCCTATTTGTACTCAATACAAAGTGAAATTGTAGACATCTGGCATCATATTGATTTAAGGAAAAGACAAGGCATGGATGCAACTGTTGCAAAGTTAAGTGATGGACATCAGGATCTGAATTCTAATCATCTGTCTGCTAAAAAACACCTACCAAATACATGTGTGATAAAGACAGCTAGAAGCTCAGCTACTCTACCTAGGATCATTCAGGAGTGCACTGCTGTGTTTCTACCAGTTGCTTAGGATCTGTATTTGCTCATCTTAAATGCAACTGCAGCAGGCTCTCTAGAGCTGCCTTTCAAGCCAATTTAGATACCGAGCACTTGAAGGCCATGCACCGTGTTCTCCTGTGCTCCAAAGACACAGATTTCAAGTGGGAAAATATACCTTCGCTGCCACCTTTCAAGGTTATATCTGATGAGAAGCTTGTAGAGGACCTCGAACCAAAGGAGTCCAAGCTATCAAAGGAGTCGTCTCTCCTATGGCTGGCGGAGGGTGACAAGGGCTCGCCCCGCTCCAGGTACCAAATGTCACCGTAGCCGCTGTCCCTGCCGCTCCTGCTCAGGTGGCTGCTCTCCTCGAGTGCCTACAGGAGCAAGTCATGCAAAGTCTTTTGCAATAGCTTACCTATGCAATACCTCAGAGTTCAAATTCAGGTATATATTTTAAGACATTTGTACACAAATAGCTTAAACAGAGACTACTGTAAAGCTCTAAAAGCTACACACACACAGCCTTGGATAGCGGGTTCAACACAAGGCAATTTCTCTCATCTCTGAATGAAAACAGAGCTCTCTGCCACCTACTAAATGAATGATCACAGGAAGGTTCCAAATTCATGAGTTTTTATTCCTCACAGTGAGTATTTATTCATTAAAGGACAACTAGGGTAACAAATGCTCTAGGTGATCCTGCTTGAGCAGGGAAGGTTGGACTAGATGATCTCCACAGGTCCCCTCCAACCTCAACCATTCTGTGACACTGTGATAATACTGGTAGCAGGAAACCCCATATGTGGTAGAAATGATTGCTTTCACAGGTCTTCAGATAGCAAGCAAAATGAACAGATTGCCATGCTCTCCAAACTACGAATAAAATTAAATCCTAACATAAGAGATTATTTAGACTTGATGATGTAACGTTTAGCAAACTACATAATATTTAAAAAAGCTTTAAAAAAATTCTTCTGGAATTTCTTACCTTAGTCAATGCTTGCCCTAGTAACTTCTCAAATGCTTTAAGATTGAGGTATGGACCATTATAATGAGGGTTACTTTGTGCTTTTCTGCCAAGCCAGTACAATGTAATCAGAACCTAGAAAAAAAACCATCAATACAAAGTTCAATAATTAGCTATTAAGAGTAGATCAGTATGAAGTTAGAAGCATTTCCACAGCAAAGTGTAAAATTCTCAACTACACCATTAGCTGGTATCTCCATTAAAATCAATTAAAAAGGGCTTGGAGAAATTTAACTCATCTCAATGAAGCAGATTTATCCAGGAAAGAAAGCTTTGCAGTGATCATAACAAGATGGCACCAATGTATATCAGATAAACAAGCAGCTGATAGTAAGGTAAGATTCACAATACCATGAACAGAAGTGCTTCAAAAATACTAAGCTGCAATCAGTGTGAAATTGTTTTAGAAATCATTAAAATAAACAAGTCTTACATTTTTCACTCTTCTGTCGGTCTCCTCTGGTCTGAAGCAAAGCAGGAGAAAAAACAAAAATATTTTTAAAATCTGACTGAAAATTCTTTTATTCAATATTTAAAGTGTTATAAGATAGAGATTACAACTTAATTTTAAGAGCAATTAGAGTCTGAAATGAAATACAGAACTGTGAATGTTCCAGAAGAAATAAAGAGCAATTAGCTTTGAATTTACAGGTGTAATTCCATACTATCATTTTCATTTCACATGAAACAAGACACCAGCTGCCCTACTACAGTCTGTGATTTCGCAGGAATTATAACCCAGTAAGAACTTTCTTTTTAAAATTTGCCAAATTTTTTAGTTACCAGTAAAATAAAAGTGAAAAGCAGCTAATAATTTTGGTCATGGTCAATCTCTATGAACTCTCTTGGCTGCAGACTAAGATCTTCAGCTCCCTATGTTCCCTTTTTTTCCCAGCTATGACATTTTCTGAAATATTGGTGTCAATGTTTTAACCAAGCAGAAATTTTCAGACAAAAACTGAGCAACTAAAACGGGGACACCAGGGCAGAGGTATTGCAGGCTTGGAAGGAAGATTTGGGTTGCTTTTAAGCAGGATGTATATTTCTAAAGGGAAAAATAGAACACCTTAAAGAATGCAAGTATTAACATTGGTAAGTGTTTTTTTCTTCTCTAATTTACTCATTTGTGGTGTGTTTCCTCAGTGCACCCACACGTCCTTCCCACATGCGGGCACCAGTGCTCAGTCTGCAGCTATAGGTGTCCCCAGCCAGGCCCCAAGAGCAGCTGTAAAACCCTCTCACCAGCATCACCAGCAGGTCAGGGAGGCAAATCACTTCCCCCACACTTAAATGACACTATCAGCAGCAGACACCGCTGGTTTGACACCATGGGAATTCACAGAAAGCTAATATGCAGCAGCAGAAACACCTACACAGGATCTGGTAATGGATCAGACCAATAATTTATTAGGTCACCTCCTGTTCCCAGCTGCTTGGGAACAAGTTGATTAAAAGTTGTACAGGAAAGTTATAAGAAATTGGTCGGGGGCAGTCAGGAGGTGGCACGGCCACAGCAGGACCAGGGCAAGGTCACTGATGGAAACTCAATGCAGTCTATTAACTAGCTGGGACACAGAGCTCCCCTCCTACCTTCTTCCTCATCTGGGCCAGCCTGCTCTTCTCACCCAGCTCAACAGGGAATGGGCATGGTAGGTCCAACATCACTCGCAAATCAAGTTGCCAGTAATATAACGTCATGAGACATCTGACCCCCAGCATCCCCACCTGCCACTTCCTTAACATCCCATCCCCCAGATCTTGCTGCTTCTGCAGCAAGCAGCCTATATCCTATGGATATGGAGGAACACTTTTCCTTTAATGTGAAACATTTACATCTATTTTCTACTCTCCTTTCCCAAATACCTTGTTGCCCTTGTTTTAAATAAACTTGATACTGAAGAAATTATCCTTCTCCCTTCCCTCAGCATTGGGCATTCCTCCCAGATGTTCACGTTGTGGCCCGCTGTGGCTGCTACCCGATGTGCTGCTTGCACACGGGTGCTATCAGTCCCGTTCCAAGCAGAGCACAGGTAATAGTTTTCCTAGCGGTTGCATCACTAGTACACTTTCTGCAGCTGATGCAGGGCACATTTTAAAGGTTTATATGCTTCAGGTTCAAGATCCTGGAAGCTTTCTGCAAGACAGGACTTCTGCTTTTGTAATTGCAGACAGTGGGAGAAGTCACATACACGTCACTCTTTCATCAGCTAGAGCCTGTGTTCAAGTGTGGAGTCTGCTTCTCTGGAGATCTTCCCAACCCACCTGGATGTCACCCTGTGCCACGTGCTCTAGGTGTCCCTGCTGGAGCAGGAGGGTTGGACTAGGTGATCTCTAAGTCCCTTCCAACCTTAACCATTCTGTGACCCCCACCACAGCCTCCTTTCAGGTACTGGTAGAGAGCAACAAGGTCTGCCCTGAACCTCCTCTCCTGCAGCTAAATAACCCCGGCTCCCTCAGCCGCTCCTCGTAAGGTCTGTGCTGCAGCCCCTTCACCAGCTTCGTGGCCCTCCCCTGGACCTGCTCCAGCACCTGAATGTCCTTCTTGTAGCGAGGGGCCCAAAACTGAACACACACTCTCCTTCTCTGAATCAGGCCTATTAGTCTCCATCTTTAAAGCATCTTGCCACAATAGATGCAAATTTACTACAAGAGCAAAAGAGCCTCCCCACTGCCAAAACTCCTGGCCTACAGCCATCACTTCCTCCTCTGGCTAGGACCATGATGGTCTCAAGTAAGGGAGGGAGAAGTGGGGAGTGAAGGGAAAAGGGAAATAATTCTGCATAATTCATGTGTTGTCCTGGAATTTGCGTAGGACATAAGCCATTATAATTCCTGCCTAGCAAAACTGAGTAAAAAGGCCATGCTGCCGTCTGACAGGAAGGCTGGGGAGGTCACCAGTTACCTAGAGACTTCACAGCTGCCTCCCCTCCACGTGTTTGCACCTTGCAGAAGATGCACTTTGGATCCACTGGCTCCAAAACCTCCCACTGCCTTCCTGAGTGAAACACTGTACGTGTACATCCTGCCCAAGCTCAAAATACAGCTCTGAGTAATGCATGCACAAACCACTGCCTAGTTACTATCCAGAATATCACATCTAAAAGAGTCTGGAAAATGCCTACTGGATACACATGTGCTGCAAACTCAAAGGGATCTTTTAACATGAATATTTGCTTTTGCTTGTCAACACCAACTTAAAAAAGGCAAGATTTCAGCTGAAATGCAATAAATGAGTGCAACGTGAAAGACCTAATCAGATGAAAGGGAAGTTGCCCTTAATGAAGTGCTCCCCTCAAAGTGCCAGTACAATGCAGTACCACACAAAGCATTTGGTTGGGATCTCATCCATAGATCCCAGCACCTACGGTTTACACCACCACAGCCAAGGTGGAAGAAGTCACAGGCAGCAGCAGTGTTTTCAGAAGCATGTTACGTTGGGTGACGCTTGTGAAAAGGCAACGATCTGTCTCCCCCGACAGCCCCTCGCTACCCAGCAGCATGCCCAGCTGCTGCTCTCCTACCTCCAAGCAGGCCCAAACCACCCAGTTTCTCACGCTGTGTTTGAAGGAAGAAAAAACAAAACAAAAAACACAAAAGACATTTGAGGATGAAAGGTAAGAACTTCAGCAACGTGCCCGGTAAGCTTTTTAACACTGCTGGATCTTCATAATTATTTCAAACACACACGTACAGGGTCAAAATGCACACACAACACTAATCTCAAATGTTTGTCCTACAAAAGCTGTTTTAGAAACTGAAAAGGTAACCAACTTCCCAAAGTACCTTCACCAATGCAAATAAACAGCAGTCCTATAAGGGACAGTTATGAAGTAGTCTGCCTTTTGGTGTTTTCTTCCAAAAATCATGATGGAAGATGACGCACTGGCACCTAGTCAGTACAGATAATGCTCTTCAGGAATATGACTCTTCCAAGTAATCAAATTAGTGGCCTGAATAAGCGATGGGCAGTGTGCTGAAATTTAAGCAGGATGCTGCTGCTCTGCAGGGTACCAAGGCTGCACCTAAACATCATCTACTGAAGGAAGGGTGTTCCTGTGCAAATGACAACACACCACCAGCTACCCAACCACTTCATGTCACTTCAAGCATTACCTTCTGCTTTTCCAAAGGTTTCTACAGATCTCATTTCACTAAAGATGTCTGAACTAAGCAAATGAGAGCAACTAAGCTAGTGAGAGCAGGGAAGATGTAGAGGGGAGAAAGAAAAAAAAAAACAAACAAACCCCCCCAACCCACTCCTAGTGTGGTATACAAAACTCTTAGCATCCATTTTACAGTTTAATGGAAAGCTGATCCTTCCAGTTACCTAATCAAATCCCAACAACTGCTTAAGAGGCCCCCTGAATTCACGCAGTGCAAATTATAATGCACAAGCTTTGAACCTTAGTAACTAGCAGTGCTTTCAATAAAACTTATCTGTAACTTGAAGGTCGGCCATGCTGGGAAATGCCTATCAAAATGCCTATCTCCAAGCAAGAGAGTCTAAAGGCCACGCGATAACAAACAACGCGGTGGGGGGGTATTGTTGTAATCATGAAGCACAATTGTAAGTTGACCGCTGAGTCAAAATGCTGACAAAATCCATACAAAAATATATGAATTCATTATCCATGGAAAAATAATGCCTTCTGAATAAAGCATCATTTCATCTACGTCAATCATGTAGCAAATGGAACGAGGCAAATGAGACAGAAATAGCTCTACCTTGTTGGTAGATGATAAACTTAGATTACACCAAAGCAACTCGGTTACATTTGAGAAAAGTGTCATTTCAGGAACACCATTTATATACAACCCACTCAGCACCGACCAGCAAAAGTTACTTTAACGAGGACCAGCACACAAGAATAAGACACAGTGATAGGGCAGGCCAGAAGGCTGAGTTGCAACTGGAGGAATTTATTCACAGTTCGACTGTTTGCTCAAGGTTAAGTAGCAAAATTAGTCACTAAGGCCGCAGCTTGACAACACAAAGGCTTTGGCAACACTTCTGCCCTCAGGATTTCCTGCTCTCCCTTCCCTTGGAGCCACTTGTTTGCTGCACCCGTGGTTATGCCAACACACGCTGAATCACTCCGCAGCTCCGCGCGGGGACGCGGGACCGAAGGCTGTGCCAACTGCTTTGTTGGGAGCTAAGTGTCCCCCTTTAAAAAAACCCCATTTTAAGTCACTCACCTGCACTACAGCCCAGTCCCACAGAACAACTGCCAAGGTCCTGCGCTTGTCACAGCAGGAGCTTTCAGGAAGGGGACACCATGAGGTACTCATGTACTCAGCTACTGATGCCTCGCTTTGAGGAGTGAGGAAGCTGGTGAGCATTATTTTAACATAATATTTTTAGACACCCCTTGAAGATTTTAAAATTAATTTTGAGATTCTAAAAATGGTTTACAAAATAGTCACCTGGCCTGTACACTACAGTATTTTAAGGAACCACAAACTAGAATTGAACCACCATTGGCAATGCTAACACTTGCACTTGTACTTCTTCATTGCTTCCTCCCAGAACAGCAGCGTATTTTAAGTAGTCATATTCACATTGACTTATTGCAATCCAGCTAATAAATATACCTGGTAGTGGATATTTCTCTCAATGTGTTATTCTGCTTAGTTCCCTAGCCCCCTAATACCTGTTAAATTGCAGAAGCTATCAATACATGATGGCAGATGTACTTGGAAATTTTGTTATTTTCCAGAACAAACATCAACACAGAGCTGAAGACCAAAAGCAAGATACCAGAAATTGAAGCACTGCTCAGGAAGACGACTTAACGGCATCTCTTTCTGAAAGTGGGACTGTCTGAAAGTGCATGTATCTAGCACAGAAAGTTATTTAAACTATACATATATGCCTATGGCTAAAAGAGAAAATAATCAAGTAAAGTCTAGGTAGACCAGGGAGCCCCCCTCTCCTAAATGGGAGTCACCTGCTGTGAAGCAGCCACATGGCCAGGCAGCAAGAGGAGAGAGGAGAGTTTGAATCCATGTGTGCAGAAAGGGATGCAGACCCTCACCCCGGAAGAAGGGAATGTGCCTGTGACAAGGGCACCATTTCCGCTGCCAAGTCCCTCCCTTAGTGCCAAACACCCCAGAAACCCCAGCAGCGGCCACCGCTATCTGCTTCCCCCCTGTTCTCCACACTACACATCTTACCACCACAGGGCCTAAAGCAAACAGAAAAGCTCCTTTTCAGAAGTACCAGCTTTCTCCTTGCGACCGTCCAGCCCCAGGGCAGGGCTTCCACCTCCCAGGCGTGGGTCCTAGGCCTGGGCACAGCCTCGCTGCGAGGGGGCCTCACGCTGGCGCCCGCCTCCCCACAGGGCTCCCGGCGCTCACCTCGACCCACGGATTCACCCGCGCTTCCCGGGAGGGCGGCACGGGCTCTGCGGGATTCTCCACCCTGGCGAGGGAGACCAGCGCCGCGCGCCCAACTCGCAGCGGGCTTGTGCTAAATGTTAACCTCCCTGGACACCTACTCAACTGCTATTAATACTCCAGTTATCAGATTTCACCCCATTCCCACATGCTGCTCGGAATAGAAAGGCGTCAATGGAGGATGGGACCGTTACGTGGGTAGGGAAACATGAGGACATTCTTCTAGCACTCGGGTTCTTACCAAGCTGATATTCAACCCCGATAGCCACATTTCACTGGTGAGATTACTGGAAATAAAGCAATCGCAATATTACTCAGGAGCTCAAGGGCAGCTTTGGAAAATACACTTTAAATGTACTTTTCTATCTGTTCTATAAATATAAGACTTGTGAGTTTTCTCCATAGCCCTGGGACCACTCTCTATTGCCAATGCTGCCGTAACAGTACGGAGCACTGCGAGGAAGGGCCTGAGAGGCTCCGGAGAGAGGAAAGCCAGGGAGGGGACCAGGCAGCCAACACCCTCCGTGGGAACGCGGCCCCACGTCCCTCCGACACGCAGGCCCTCCTTGCTGATCTCATCCGTTACCCTCCCACGCTATTCTTAAATCTCTTATCAAAACAAAAACAGCCACTTCTAGATGCATCAGCCCAGGCAAGGTACCGCGCAGGCCCATGACCCGCTTCCTCGGGCTCCTTTCCAACCCCTCCCTGCGCCGTCCATCTCCGCCAGCTTCCCCTTATCTCGCCCAGGGGCACGGGCTCCCCTCGAGAGGGGAACACCCCTCCGCACACTGCGGGGCGCGGGGCACAGCTACCAACAGCAGCAGCAGACACCGGCCGGGATATCGAGCCCGGGCGCAGGGACAGCCCCGGGAACACCGGAGCGGTGACTCCGTTACCTGCAGCTTTCGCTTCCCTTGGCCGGCCCCGGGTAATCAAGTCGGGCATTTCTGCTGCTTTTAACTGCAAATACAGAACCTTTCCCTCCACTTGACACTAGGGACTTGTAAGTTTCACATCCAGATTGATATCTGGACAAAAAATAACTACCAGATATTTTGTTCCTGGAATGACAGGTCACGTTCTGGCCAAAATGCAAGAGAACGGGGAAATTCTGTGGGAAATGATGGATTCTCTCTGCAAGGAATTACAAGCTGCAGAGTCGGCTCTAAGCTCACAGAGACGTTTGTCATTCTCAAAGCAAATGAAGTGCTTAATTTACAAAGATGTTTTAATTTCAGAGAAGAAATCAATTACTTATGAGAAAAAAACAGCTTCAAAACTATTTAGATAAATAGCTATAATATTACTATTTATAAATAATCCAGATTTTTATAGCTTTGAAAGGGTATATATAAATATGCATATAAAGGTGTATAAATGAAAACACATACAAGTACAGCTCTCAGGTAACAAATGGTTCAACAATGTTACTAAAAAGCTACTCTGAATAAAGCATATTACTTTCTTCAGCTAAACTGCAGCAACCATGTTTTTTTCCCCCCCTCTCAAGACATATCCACATTTCCCTTTCTTGCCCAACGCCTCCTTGACATGATTAAGCATTTCCACACCAGCTGCCCCTTGTCACCTTCCTCTTATAGGGATGCATTTTGCCATCCCCTCTTCCCACATGTGCGGATACCAGCGGGAAGTCTTCAGGAGAGCCTCTGCCCTTTGTCATTCCCTGGGCACCACAGCAGCAGCCTGTGACCTTTCCTACCCTCAACCTGCTGGTTCATGAGCTAGTGCAATCAGGATGCAGCTCTCCGAGGCAGCTGCTGAGCATCAGCTGGGAGTTGGCAGGGAGGCATCTTGGCTTAACCAGAGTGATTTTTGTTGCTCGTGTCATGAAGCAGGAGAAGAGATTCCCTACCTTGGTGCAAGCCCAGGGGAGATGCTTAACAGGAAGATAAAGGACTGCATTTTGAAAACAACACTGACAGTAACCTACCCTGGGTACTCCAGTGCTCATGTCTGTGCCAATATTGAGTGTCACCAGCCCAAACAGCACTCAGGTGCTGTTATTCCAAGGTACACACAGCAAAGAGCAAGTGAGTGCACAGCAATGACTCACTCAGCTACTCCAGACGCGCTGGCCACGATGCAGCCACCGGCTCCTCGCAGGACCACAGCACCAAGAGCAGTTCCTGGCAATGGCACCAACGTGCTCCACAGGTAGGCAGCTCGTGGCCTGGGTATCCCAAAAACATAGCTCCTGGGATGGCCATCAGAAATGCCTGCAAGGCAGCTGTCTTTTTCCCCGTTAGGGCTGGCAAAACTGTTGCACGCAAGGACAACACAGGTTTCGCATTCAAAGAAAGTATTTCCTGCAGGATTTCTGAATAAATGATGCATTCACACATACAGACGTGTTATGTTACTTCAGGTGGCAATGTTATATTTTGGATGGTTTAGTTGCGTATAAGGTGATGTGCCTTTCACCCCTGCCTGCAGCCAGATGAAAACAGGCAGCCAGCCCAGCTATAAAGGTTGGGATTTCCCCTTGGTTGGCACCACAGGGTAATCAAAATGACAAAACCTGAGCTTGACAGAATATCTACTAGCCTGCACACCGTGAATATCGACAGGAATTCTGTCCATCCTTGGGATTGCTGGCTGAGGATAAAGCCTTAGACTGAGAATTGGGGCAGTGTAAACCCCAGCTCCTCATTTTATTCTAAGTTTTTGCCACACTATTCAGGAACAAATGCTTTAACAGCTTTAAACTGAGATTACTGAGAGCATAGTTTTTGGGAAAATCTTATAGGATAAAGATTTTGGAAAAAATTTAGATTTATTTATAAAGATGGACTGAAGATGACAAGATGGAGGTACAAAGTAAATGCAATTTATTCCATGGAAACGGATTAAAGCTATGCTGGAACTTGTCCTCAAATAGAGATATATCACTACTGCATGACTGCATCGTTTTGTTTAGCCTCTACAAATGGTATGAAAGCTTTAAAGGGCTACAGTTTTTTTTACCGGAATATTTCCTAGGAAAAATATTTCGCAAGCAGATAAGAAGCAGTGAAGTTAAAACACTTCCTTTATGAAAATTTACCTTATTTCCTTTTGTTTTTTTGAGTTACTCTAGCAACCATGACACTGAGTACAAAAGCATGAAACCAAAACTGACACTGAACCCAACCTTTCCCTGGTAAAGTGGTTTGAGGTGTATATGCCAAGAGAAATGAGCACATACATCACAAAAATACAGCCAAACTCTATTTCCTAGGTGGCCTTAACTTGCCTTCATTTGGTAAAACAGACTGAGCTACGAGAGAACATTCACTCAACACAGATCAAAACTCTTACTGGGGCAGGGAGAGAAAACAGCATTTTCTTCAGTCAACTCTACTAGAAAACATGATGTGAAACAGCAACATAATTTAGAACGAAACAAAATGCAAACTTGAATTTTACATAATAAACCACTGTCAGTAAAAGCATGTCCTCTTGTGCTGGGGAAGGGATAAAATGCAAGTTAGGCCTGCTGCCAGTCCCACTTTCAAACCCCTCTGTTTTTACAACATTTTCATGGAGCTTCTTAAATATGCAGTTATCCTTCATCTAGTTCTTATGGCCTCAGAGTTATTTTGCAATACTTAGAATAACTAAATTTAATTTCTAATGACCATTTTCACTGGCACATTAGCTTTCTTGGGGGCAAACATACAAAAAACCCACCCACCTCAGTGAGGATCTTAAGTACTTTAACACTATCTTAAGGTGGCAAGTCAGATACAGGGTGTTCTTAAACATTTGTTCAAAACATTACGTTTTTTGGGCCAGGTATTCTGGACAAGTACTCAATGTTGGAAAAATGAATGCTACTTTATTGCAAAGTGAGAGAATGGGTAAAAGTCCAACTAGTTACTTTGCCAGAAACGTTAGAAAGTCTGTGTGGGAGAAAAAAACAGGGAAGGGGAAAAAAATAAAAAAAATAAAAAATCATGCTAGCCTGGCCATACACCTCTGAAGCTAGAGAATTTACATCAAGCAAAACTCCGAGTATCCCAGACTTCTGAAACCTAATGCACTATTAGTCACTTGGGAGTTTTGCTTGTAAAGTCAGAGGAGACTGAGAATAAGAACTCAAACAAAATTAATGATACAGGAAAGCAACCCCAGCTAGAGAAATATAGATGATCTCACACCCTCCCTCTCACCGGCACTCGTGAACTAGGTAATTTGTACCACAAAACTGATGACTGAGGAAAAAAGCTTAATGTACCAATTAAGACACCACCAAAACGCTCCAACAGGCCTTTACAGCTAAATCTGGTGGCAGGGAGGGAGTGGAACAAAAGGATCCAATTCTGCTCCAACTGAAGCCATGGCAGTATTCCCAACATCTTAATGAGTGCATGAGTCAATGCTAAATTAGGAATCTTTCCTCTCCTCCAGAGAAAGGAGATACTATATGCACTAACTCTTGGAAAGTGCAGTTAGCCATCTGCAGAATTTCACCTACTGTTTAGCTCAATTAAGCACTGGCCAAGTAGGCTCCTTAAAATACACATGGTGCTTGTAAGCCATTCTTCCCAGAAATCCATCAAAATGGAGAGGCTGGCTGACAGAAGTAACACTCCTCAGGGTCCAGAGGCAGCTAGAAATTCAAGAATCCTTCCTCCATCGGTCATTGTAATTCCCACACGAAGACCTGACAGTTGTTTGACCACAGCAAGGTTAACTCTGCATCTACATTGAGACTCCCCTCTGGGAAGCACTGGGTTCTGGGAGATTAAAGGTCCCTTGAAGAAGCTGTGAATTGCAATCACTATTGCATTTAACCACGACAAAGAGTAAATCAGGGTAATGATTAAACTGCCGAGTGTGCCGCCCCACCAGGGAGCTAACAGGAAGCCTCAGCTTCCTAACGTGACAGTTACAGGTTGCACGAGTGGCTGCTCAATTCAGACCCACCTCCTCCGGAGGCACCCGTTTTTTCCTCTGTGTGAGCTGGAAATCTCCCTGGTGACACTGCTGGCACTAGGGCCATCGCTTCACAATTCAGTGAAAGCTCTTATCACCCCCAGGTAAGACCTCTAATCCATAAAGGCTCTGAAACACAGAAGCAGTTTGATAAAACTAACTGGATATTCTTCCTCCAATTACATTTAATCCTTGAGCTGCTAGGCCACAAAATAAATAAAATCTCAGGAAAGCCACAGAGGAAGCCACCACTCAGGAAGAACATTGCAACAAGTGAGACAGATTAAACTCTCCATCTCCCATTTCACACCCAGGCTAATGGAGCTACAAGAAAATCTCTGTGGATGGTTAATGAAGAGTGGGGAAACTCGGGTGGTTCTTGACAGGGACACAACAATCACAGAGCACAGGAGGAGGGAACAGCATGGAGACACCTTCATCCTCTGACCCAGAGATAGAGATGTGGGAGAAAACCCAACGGGGCGACGCTGCTCTAGGTTGCCAAGCGGCAAACTGCTGGCCACACCATCCACACATTGCCAGCTGGCAATGAACATAGACACCAAGTGCTTTGCAATACATTTTTCCTTTCTTGATGCATGGCAATAAATATGCGAAGAGCAATTGCCCACAGCAAAGTATCCAGTCTACTTCTAACCTGTTGCTTTACCTTCTCTGCCTGTCAGGGAAGCAGATAGAAGTTTTGCTAGTATATGTTTTAAAAATAAGTTTAATAAAAATCAGTATTTCTAGTTGTTTTTCAGCAAGCAAAGACAAGAAGTTATGCAACAGCCATTGTCAAAGACATGGCTTGTGGTAGAATTATACAGCATACAAACTTCTAGTTTAAACACACTTTAAAATATCTCATATTGCAGTGCAAGTTATGTAAGCCTCATCTACAAAAATATAAACCAGTTCCATCAAAAACAGCTCATGAAGCAACAGATCTACCATCTGTTTGATGCTGATTTAGTGGAAGGCACCAATTTGGAGCCACTGTGTAGTCACGCATTTGTTCACAGTCAAAAAAGAACCAAAGTGAGTGCTAAAGTCCTCCACCACACTGCAATGAAACATCTTGGAAAATAGCACATAGAGCATCCCCTGTAAAAATACACCCCCCCAAATTTTTCAGGTTGGAGGGAACTGGTAGGAGCTTTCACTGCACAAGGAAATGCAGAAGTATTGCATGAACTTTAAATAGAACGTCAAGTACACAATTATTTTGATCTTATTAATATGAGTAATGCAAACTCAAATCTTTAAGGAGAAAAAATGCACATATGCAGGAAAAGTACACAAGTAATATAGCTCTATAATGGAGCTATTTTCGATATCATTACCAAGAGACAGGCTGTATTACACAGGGGCAAAGAACAATAAATTAAAGGTGCTGAGATATCATCCTTTGAAAAGAGATAAAAGAAGCTCATGCCAACAGCACTCGAATCCCTTCTATTTTAAGCAATGACATTGGAAACCGAGCATTGATGAAGGCCGTTAAGAGCATGGAGATCAGCAGCCTGCATGTGAAGTAAACACACCTTTGCAAATGCATTAATTGAAAATACAACTAAGTTGCAAGCACCAAAATCTAAATGCACTCCTCCCGCGTGCTGGAACCAACACCCTCACCGCAACCAACCCCAAAACACGTTCACGGAAATGCTCCTCATTTCAGAGCCACATTTAGCGATGAAAACTATTTTGAAATCATGCTTGCTTTAAAGGGCTTTTTCATCTTGCTGGTTTGGGTTTGCACAGAAGATTTTGTGTGTCATGCCAAAGCGTTTGCCTAAGTGGAGCACTTGCTCGTGTCAATCACCAGGGGCAAGGCAACTTTGGAGCAGCAGCTAAACCAAGAACAGCTCCATACGAACAGCTAAACATTAATTGTGCGATGACTACAGTAATGTAGCATTTGCCCTCCTAAGTAACTATCAGTGTAATTACTAAGAGCTCTTTGTTAGAGATTAGTACAAGCTGCAATTTGTTTTACTTCACAGTGAATTGACTTCTTTTTCCTGTCCCATGCCTTCTGAAGCCATCTTTACTCAGCTTGCCTTATGCCCTCGTTTGTGCCCCTGTTTCTTGTGTTGACCAGCCCTCCAAAGACCAAGCAGTTTCGAAAACCAGGCGCTTTCAAGTCCTGGCTATGAACAACTTCCTGGTAGGGTCTCCACAACCAAAGAAAACAAGGTGTTTTTTCTAACAATTACCCACTAACAGCCTTCTGTATGAAAGGACTAGGGCATTACACACTTCTAGAAGATAAAGCACAAACCTTTAACACTATGAGGATGATCAGGGGTCTGAACATCTGCCCTATGAGGAAAGACAGAGAGCTGGGCCTGTTCGGCCTGAGGAGAAGGCTGAGAGGGGATCTGATCAGTGTCGGTATCTGGAGGGAGCGAGGGGGATGGGGCTGGCCTCTTCTCAGTAGTGGCCAGCAACAGGACAAGAGGAAACAGCCACAAACTGAAGCACCAGAAGTTCCACAGGAACTTAAGGAAAAGCTTCCTGACAGTGAGGGTGACAGAGCCCTGGAACAGGCTGCCCAGAGAGGTTGTGGAGTCTCCTTCTCTGGAGATCTTCCAAACCCGCTTGGATGCAGTCCTGTGCCACGTGCTCTAGGTGTCCCTGCTGGAGCAGGGGGGTTGGACCAGATGATCTCTAGAGGTCCCTTCCAACCTTAAGGATTCTATGATTCTTTTATTACATTGCCATCAAAGACCAGCTTCTCACAGCAAGCCTCTTCCTCACACATCAAACCACACGCTCTTGGAGGCCGAGCCCATGGTGCTGTTTGTTTTGCAAGTTGCCTAGCACAAAACTCTCAGCAATGGAGAATAAAAATAGCACCAGGTATTCCAAGCGAACCAGGGAGTTACCGGAAGGCTATTTCCAACCAGGACAGCATTGGCACAGGAACTGAAACACTGAAAGCTGAGAGGAACAGAGTGCTCAGACCACCCTGCCTCTTCATTCAGAGGAACACGGACATGAGAAGACCTTCCTGACAAATATTCACTTTCATACATCTGCTTTGAAAGGAAGTGAGCCTTTATAATTAAACAAAGCATTGACAAGTGGCTCTGGGGATCAGGAGCTAAAGGAACCCAAAATAATTGGCTGGAGAATTCTTTGGTGTGAAGTCAGGAAAAAAGAAAAATAAGAAAAACCCTCCTGTACTAGCTTTCTTCCAACTTTCTCACTGCCCCTTACTTCAGTTTATAGGAAACTCAGCTTCTCCTATGACTACACAAGCACAAGTAGCAGGAACATGTTCCATTAAGTGCTGCATGCCAAAACCTACATGCAATTAAGTCTGACCAAACACTTTCTCACAGATTCAACATAGTTGCTTTCCTGACAAAAACACGGCACACAAAAGCTCCTTACAGAAGCACCTACCCCTTGCGTGAATGGGTGCACTGCCACCAGAAAGGCTGTGGCCACAGGAGAAACACCAGCTTTTCTCTCTCCCTTGAGACAGCAGACAGCAATATGCCATTTTCACAGCATGGAAACCACAGACACATTCCTGGGCAGCAGGGGACAAGAAAACTCTTGGGGTGCGTGTGTATGTGTGTCTTAGGAGTTCTCCCTGCTTGCCAATCTCCCTAGACTGGAATTAAACCAGTAGACTTCTTTAGCCCAGATTCCTCAACAGACCTGGAAAAACACCTGCAGGTGTGGCAAGCTCAAGCTGTTCTGCACTATGAAATACCTCACCAGGAGGTGGCAAAAAGTATTCCAGTGATGCTGACAGTCTGCAACACCTCTTGGTATCAGCAACCAGCTGAAATCCACTTCTCTGCCAGTTTTTAAAGGCTATTACAAATAAAGGGATCGATCCTCCTACATTAGCTTTGAAGGAAGTGTTGCTGTAAGTCACTTCTGCTCTTGCTCTGCTACCGTCAAGGAAGCTCTAAAGAGCAGCACAGCTCCTGAGGTGGAGCTGAAGATGGATGGCCATGCCCAGCACCATGACGTGGAAATACCCAGGCTCTGGTGGGGAAGGAAAGGTGCTCACACTTGAGCTGCTTGAGAACCGAGCCTTTAACTTCCTTCTCGTCTATCGTTTGTTCAGTTTATATTTCTATTTACACTGATTTTAAGCCCTTGTATTTTTCATCGCAAAAGAAACAGGCTATCATCACCCTTTGGGAAAAAGCACATAGTAAAAGCTTTAAAGGAAACATAGAAAGTGAAACAATATGATCTAAGTCTGCTTTTTTATCAATTAAAGTTTCCTTTCTTCCCAGCCCTATTTCAGTTCAACTTTGAGTTCAGTGAAGATTTAAGCTCAAAGCAACCTCTAGTTTGAGGAAAGATTCTGAAACCTGTTTGGCTTTAGATTCTCTTTGATTTTGCCTTCCCTAGCCTTGATCCTGTGCTTCTCGCTTACTTCACTGCAATGCCTCCTTGTGCATTTTCTGAGGAATGAGACACACATCAAGACTTTATTCCATCTTTTTTTTATTTCCCCTGAGGAAGTTCCTGCCATCCATTAGAGGCACCAAATTAGCCATGCAGCTCTAGCACCCACCTGACACTGCAAATACAGGCACTGACCCCACGTCGTTTGGGGCAGCACCAAACAGCACCCGCTGCCCCAAAGTGCTGCTGAAGAGCCAGACCGCGGGCTGAGCTGGTCCTTCTGGGTACCCAGCCAACACAGCTCGGGAGCTCCCTCCTGGTGCTATCATCCCATGCACCGATAGCTTTAAAATCCTGCCAGATGAACTAAGCAGAGCACTACATAAAGAAAAAAAACATATAAAGTAATGAAGAAATAAAGTCACTCAATTTGGGTGACAACCACCACCTCAAACTGACTATACCAACAGGAATAACTGGAAGCCTCCTTAGATTATGTAATGGTTAAAAAGAAGCAAACTTGTTGAGTGCACTCAAATTATTCTACCGGTACTAGAAAAATGAGTTAGACTAAAAAACTTGGTCCCAGCTCAAAGAAGAAAATGCCTCAGTAAAACAAAGTGTTGTTTATGAAAAGAAAAATCTATCAAATCTATTTTTCTCCTCCCAATGACGGAATGAAAACATTGCAATGAAATGGCAAATTATACTAGTGAATCACTAGCACCTAGCGACCTCCGTAAGACTTCTCAGCAGCAAACAACATGCAGCACAAAAGATGAGCTCAGATTCCACAAAATGAAGTGTTCCACACAGTGAAAAGTGAATGTTTTTCTAGGAAGTGCACAGCAGAGGAATGTATCATTAGTGATGCATCACACTCCGTGCTTACACAACCTGGGTGGGAGCGCCTTCTGCGCAGCCATCTGATGCGCGATCCTGCAGTGTCTTCCAGCCAGTATTACCCACGCCAAAGTCGGTAACAAAAGCTTTTGAATTAGTCAATTATTTTGAAGGAAAAACAGGTCAAGATGCTGAAAGTATACGATATACCAGCTTATTTGCTTGGGGGCCTCCTGAGCTGGATGGGGTTTTCTCTGTCTCATAGTAACTCCTATGAGACTTCCCTGCTGTGACCTTCTCCACTCACCCCTGAGCTGAAGCAAGCTTTAATCATCCAAATTATCTGACAGGAGAGCCCTTTGCTTCCTTCATTTCTTATAGGACATAAGTAATATTAAGTAATATAGGACATAAGTAATATTAATATAAGTAATATTAAGAAGTCCACCACCATCTCTCCCAGGCTCTGTTCATCCACCCTCTTTCAGGCTCTAGACTCTTAAGTTGCTTAACCAAACCTGGAGAAGCAACTCGATCCTCTAAGTCAGAGAAGGGCTGGGAGGATGAGGATTTTCTACCTCCACAGTACTTGTTTTCTGTGGTTTATTACAGGGTGACATGCGAAAAGGAAGAAAGGGAAAAGGGCCACATGAATCTTTGGACCCTGACATGTACAACACCAGATACAGCGCAGCAGAACACTTTCAAAAGCCTTTTATTGGAGAGGGTGGAAAGATGGGTGAGGATGGAGGGAACAACTGGCACTGAACACTGGGGTAGTGCTCTCACCAAACTCTCCACAAAGCTTCTGCTCCCAAGATCTCAGCCCCAAACAGCAGTAGTCATTCCAGAACTCATTACCTGATATGCAAGGTTGGAATTTTCCCACGTATATATATCGTGTTTCCCATATGTATATGGTGTGTGTATGTACACATATAAACACACACAATATAAGTACATATATAGTACCACTTTAGAAAATTAGCCCACAGAACCATTAAGATGCTTACTGGACTAGTGAATACCATTAAGGGAGGATAGATTAAGATTAGTTTGTGGAATTGTAGAGTAATTCCCTAACTGCATAGATCTGTGATAAAAAAAAAATCACACCTTAAAGCCAACCACAAAGGCATACCATACCTTCCATTAACATGGGCATTTCAGCTAGGGTTTTCCAATACATCAGCCTTCCCAGGAAATAATCCAGGAAATAAAGGTCGAGAGTATTCTATACAAAATCTCACCAATACCAGGTGACAGAGCTAAATCTGACGCAGTGATACATTCTTTCTGACAAGCATATTTGAGCACTTATTCATGGTAAATACCCATAATTTACTACCCTTTGCAAAAGCACAAGTATTTTGAACTTCCCTTCCCCATCCCCACCCCAGGGAACTATTTTATCACGTATCGCTGGCACCCATGTCAGCTGATGTGTACCTTTACATACTGGGTTCAAAGGTGTGGACGTGTTTACATTCGCAGGACGGTTTTTCTAGAAGGGGAAAGAGGAAATATCACCCGCGTTAGTCAACCCGCGGTGAGTAAGCGGCCGCAGCGCCCGGCCCGTTCTCCCTCGCGGCTCCGGTGCCGACACGGCGCTCGCTCCCGGGAACACGCGGAGGCAGCGGCCGATACGGCCCAGGGACCAACACGGGTGCCGGTGGCCCCGGGGAGGCCCTCGGGGCTGAGGCACCTGGTCCGAGCTCGGCCGTGACCCTGCCTTGAGCAGGGGGCTGCAGCAGGGAGCTCCCGAGCTCCCTCCCCACCTCAGTTAACCTCTCCTCATGGGGATTGCAGTGACTCTAGCACTTCACAGGGATTATGGCCAGTATCTTAGGTGAGTTCTCCAAGAACTTATTTAATGAGTACAGGTTGAAACACAGAAAGTTCCACCTCCATGTGAGGAAGAACTACTTTCCTGTGAGGGTGACAGACACTGGAACAGGCTGCCCAGAGAGGCTGTGGAGTCTCCTTCTCTGGAGATCTTCCAAACCCGCCTGGATGCCACCCTGTGCCACGTGCTCTAGGTGTCCCTGCTGGAGCAGGGGAGTTGGACCAGATGGTCTCTAGAGGTCCCTTCCAACCTCAACTATTCTGCGATTTAACAGTTTTCAGTGACATGATAAAAATTGCATTAACAGTTTTCTTCTGTACTGGTAGAAGAAAACCTGTTCAAGTCACTTCAAAGATACTATTTGAGCGATCCAACTAAGAAACAGTGATAACAAATAGAGTTGTCATCTTTGAATTGCAGTACTAATCACAGCTTAGTAATAAAATATGGCCACAATCAGGCTTTTCTGGCAGGCAGAATCTAGACTTCCCAACATATTGTTCATCTTCACTTTTTCTGTTTGCTGAATAGGATGAATTGACTGTCTCCTGTATCCACAGGAAGCTTCAAAAAAAAACTCAGATTCCCCCAACATGTAAAACAGGATCTCCTCTTAAGTTATTCTGTCTACTGAAAAACTAATGACTTCAGTAATTCAGTAGTAATATTCCCTCTACTGCACTGTTTTACAAACTGCATTTTATTCCAGGACTTCAGGGGACTCACAGGCATGCTGGCAAATCAATACAGACACCTAAAGATTCAGATGGATTCCCCATGCGAATCCTAGTAGCTCAGACACTCCTCTTCCTAACACACAGGAAAAGTGAAAAGCATTTAAAAAGCTTTTTCTAGTAAATGGCTTTGCATCCTCCCTCCATATTATTGGACATATATCAATGTAATCCCCACTTAGGGCCAGAAGAACATTTCTAGAGTGATTCTGAAATGCAGGTTCTTCCCCTTTCCACTTCAGTGAAGTGTCACTAGGAAACTTGTTACCACAATAAAACCCTATTACAACCGTATGGTAAGAATGGTATTTTCTTGGATGCCAGGAAAAAAAAAGCAGCATTCATTATTCTAATTAATTTTTGGTTACAAAGTTCTCAGGCATATGTTTATCCCCATTTCAGTTTTCAAGTGCCATTAAATCCTGTTCCTTAATCCTTTCATCTCAACTCAAATACAAAATAGTTTCTTTAATGTAATTTCTTAAAACCCCATGCCCAGCCCCTTGGGGTACCTGGCTTTTCAGCAGCACAGGTGTAATCCATAGGGCTTACACAGGTATAAACACAGGGCTAACTGCTGCCATATGTCTCTACCTAGCTCACAATATTCTATTCTGCACAGAATAGAAAGGCAGGGAAGGGTGATTCAGTGTGCACACTTTAACCAAATTAAAGTTTTATTTCCTCATCTCATATTTGTGTGTTTCTTAGAGGGGTGGAAGCAGCACTAGAGCAAAACCAGACTCAGTTCCATGATGCAATCGCATTATAACCCTGAAACTCGTCAGCAAAAAGGAATTCAAGGTGATACAGTTGCAAGTACCTTGGATATGCAAGAAGTCTGAAGTATGATCTCAGTATTATCAATAACAAACATTAACTCTGAGCAACTTGTCCACAAATTCACCTGTAAACTTTTTTTTTTTTTTAAGAAAACACACACACAGGATATTTGACTATCTCCTTCGTCAAAGCTGAAGCACAAACAGGGATACGACTCTCAAAAGGGTTTCTCATCATTATACCTCAAACTACCCAAGAGAGGGGAATGTTATCAGCACAGCATACCTAATATACTACCCAGGTATTGAGATGTAGAATATATTTAGAAAGGAGAGCCTCGATTTTGGAAGCTCTCCTTTCTAAATATATTGCTCCCATACCACCTCCACATCCTTTCTCCTATTACCTGGCTGTCCCATGTTCCTGACTGAATCATGGGCATTCAGAGAGTTGGAGACCCTCCGTCCCTCTACATCACTACACTTCTGTTAAACAAATCCTGCATCACGAGCAGGAAACACAAGCAGAATCAGGAAAGCCGGCGTATTCCCCACGGACCAGGCAGGAAGAACATTAAAATCATGAGAAACATCAACTTTTTATATAAGTCCTTTTCTTAGAAGATAAAAGTCTGCTAGGTAGTGTGCAGTTATTCTGCTACCACATGAGTAACAGAACAAGTAGTTGATAATGGCTTGGACACAGAAGTGGAAGATGCTACATCTGCCTTCAGCCCACCTCTTCTCCTCCTCCTCCTGCACTGGTATTTTAGGCGCTCAGTTATAGTTGCATATGGAACAGCCATAGCCCAAAAAGACAAGTGAGGCAATTGGCATGGCTGTAACCTTATTCAGGGCATAAAGATAGTAGGTATTAAAGGAGGTTTTGTGTTTGGCTAAACTCAAGAACATTATAAAGCTTCCTTTTATCCTTTGCTATATGGAGAGGGCTGCTCAGGAAGCGACAACAGTTGCAGTGTGGGTGGCAGTGATTCTGCACATGTTAAAACTACTTTATGTTGGTATCAATCATACTTTTTCCAAGTTTCATCATAAGAAAATCCCACAAAACATGCCCTGCTCTGAATGGATGAAGGCTAGCAGAGCAAGCGTTACAGCCACATCACTTTGGAGCTATTTGATCTTGGGCTTTACTTTTACTTATTGAACTTTGAACAACTTTTTCATGGCATTTTAAATTCAGAAAATACTACTTCTGAAGTGAAGAGTAGGTCTCAAATTAAGCTGCCGAAACGCACAAGCACAAGGATCAATGACAGGTTATGGTGTTACCTGTGTCTGGGTAGCTCTAATTTTAAAGCTCTGAGCTTTATGCTACATCCAAATTTGTATAATTTCCTAAAGCAAAACCAATTTCAAACAAAATAATTGTGCTTAAGGAACATTAAATGAATAGAAAAAGCTCTCCAAAAGTTAGAAGTGCCAAGAACAGAATCAGAGCTCTGTTACTCCAGGCCACTTGTGCACTTAATCCCCCTTCACCAAGACTTTTCAGGCAGCCCTTTCTGATTGCTTTATACTCAACTTCGCTTAGTGTGCAGGATTAATAACAAGCAAGCCAAAAAGGAAGGAGTACCAAAAAGCTGAAGGCCTTATCCAAATATTGAGTGCCAAAAGGTAGAAATAGACCTTCCAGCTTAGGAGATGAGTTTTTGAATTTCAGTCAAGACCTACACTAAGTGAAACCTTATAGTAATATTTTTACAGAAGTTAAATACTTCAATTTCATATTTCACTGAAGAATGAAAACAATAAAATAAAGTTAACATCTGGGTTCAGAGGCAGGTGACAGTGTTTTAAAATGTTGCCCATTTACAATTAACACAGCAAACTCTTTCACAAGTTGTTGGCTGAGTGCCTTTTTAATGTTTTCCTGTCTTGTTAGGATGTATTAGTACATAATGAAGTTCTTGAAGTGAATACATCATCCTAGAACAGCAGGATTTATCCCGATGGAAGAATTAGTGTGCTTAAAAGACAACTCTTGTTATTCCACCAGCCCCATCACTCAATTAGCCTCCTTTAAACCTGCTAATGGGGATAATGAATTCAATCAGACCTAAAGCTTGGTATGTGTCTGTACAAACTCTCTCTTGCACTATTTCCCTAGGAAGCCCTTCCACAGTTGGGAAAGGCTGGGTGCGTCGCTTCCAAGGAGCAGGGTAAGGAAGTGCCCTGCATTTTTAAATAGCAACTGCACTGACAAATCAAAGCCATTCAATTCATGTTACAGCCTTACTTAGATATAGCTAGAAAAGAATTACATGAAGTGTTACGACAACCTGCAATTACCATAAAAAAGAGGATTTGATGGATTTTGAAATATCCCCTCTGATTAAAAATAATAAAAACCCTGAAGAAAAGGGACTAAATCACATCTACTGAAAGGACTAGAGATGGACACAAGGATTCATAGAAACAACTAGCTGCAAAACAAGGAAATAGGCTCCTAACTGCCAGACCTGGTCCATGAGGAGTAATTCCACATGCACACTTTTTATTAGGACACAGGAAACACCAGATCAGGGAGCAGTAGCATCTGCAGATTTGCAGAAGGACTGACCTGTAAGTTTCAGACATTGATCTACACACTCACTTCTGCTGGCAGAAGGCAATTCATCCATGCCAGGATCTTTTTCCACTCCACATGACTACCAACCTCATGGGTGATGTGGCAAAGCCTAAGGTTTGCAGTCCTCTGAACAGCAAAAAGCACTTCCAACCCACCCTCCTCAAAAACACTCCTAAACAACAACCTTTTAAAGGAGTTTTTTCTTTGGCAAAGGATAATCATGTAATCCCTTTTAACAGAGACAGACCAACACACTGGAAATTTAAGAGGTCTCCTACCTTTCCTGGCCAGATATAAGCAGCAATTAGAGAAAGGGATTTCGCATTATAGCTGCACATAATCTCATTTGTAATAAAACACAAAATAAAAAGTTGCAACCTCATTATCAAAAAGGAAGATAAAATGATAGCTGTTATTTCTTGGTAAAGCTTCTTGTAAGATTTGCATAGCAGAGGGTCTTATCCTTAGCTCTGCTACCATGAGCACGTTGCATTACTTGTGAGTAAAAGCTCTTAAAAATAAATAAAACATTCTTTAGAAAGCCTTACAGGCCAGGCACCATCGCCAGAGGCTGCTGGTGACAGAGATAAGGCCCCATCAGTGATGGCAGAGCAACGGGCATACACAAGGTAGCCCAGAAGGGCTGCAGTGACACAGAGAGGAACCACCACACTTCTGCACTGCACAAGAAGGTCCCTTCTCGCTGCAGGGTGTTTCAGAGGGCCGGAGGCGCCAGGGGTTCAACAGCTCTGGACAAGCTGAGCGCAGGGGCAGAGCTATTGCAGCTCACTGAGTGTGGGGGCAAACTGGCCTCAGGTGGTAGACGCAAAATACAGTGGTTTACCAATGCCAGAAATCCAAGACCCCCCAAATATTTTATTTTTTAAAAAGTTATCTTTGTAGAAATGAAGGTATAAAGATTTTTCCCTCTTCACAGCTAGAAATTTACCCTTAGTGCTGACACCAAGCTTATCATAGGGTAATACATAAGCAAGACAAGACACTGGTGCTCTGATGCCTAGCATCCTATGAACTTTGAAGAAAAAAATAAAAAACCTACCAGGAACAAGTTAAAGTTTCTAGCTAGACTGCATTTCTTTCTTGACCCTCCGCTTGCTCTGAGAGGCTCTGAGCCACTCCACACTTCTGACACACAATCCCTGTTCAGAGGAGGCTCTCTTGGCACACCTTTTGGTCCAGAAGATGAAGGAATGGACATCCCCTCCTCTGTCCCTTCCCCAACTCCTGAACATGTCACAACATGCTACTGCTTTACCCTGTGGTCAGATTCAGACATTTCAAATTACTCTGCAAGCATTTAAACATGCTGGAGAACTGTTATATGATACATAACATGTGGAAAAATTAACTTATACTGAAACAAGAGCACAGCTACAGCACTGGCAGCTCTCTCCACTCTAGCCCAGAGAGTCTGTACACTGAGAAGTGATCAAGAGTTAACTTTTTTTTTGGTGATGGTAGGGGTGCTGGGGAGGACACAGATTAATCCATTTAATCTATTACCCAGTGGATATAACATAATACTCCAACCGCCTTCCAACAAATCCGAATTCCAGTCTTTTTCTTGGCTCCTGGAGCCAAGAAGGGGACTTGTGGAGCTGCAAGGCTCCACAAAAGAAGAAATCCAGTCAGAGATGCACCAGGTTCATTTCAGAGCTGCCCTCCCTGGCTCTGCGTGGGGACAAGCTGGCCAACACCTTGCACAACAGTTTGCTAACTCTACCTACCCGACCTCCCTGGGTTTCGTTTTGCCATTATTTAACCTGTTGATCCCCAGCTCCTGACAGTCTCCAACCATTCTCTGCTATATCTTCCGAGCAAATCCCTAGTAAAAAGGGCTTTAATACAGCTTTTGTGAATAACTAAAGCATGATAGGGTTACCACTGCTCTGGCTTGCAGCATTCTGGACAAAGCAGCATAAGGAACAGCAGCCTTCTGAAAGGGTGCCAAATCCTAAACACCACATTTGCAAGAAATTATGTTTCAGGTATGAGTCAAACATTGGAAAATGTGTTGCCATCTGAAGTGTTACAGCTCAATAGGTATTAACTTCTGGTCTGAAACCAAGCAGAGGATATGTCAGCACACTACCATCCAATCCACCTACAGGAGCTTTCTTTCTAATTAATGAGCTAGTTACATGCCATTTCACAATGTTTTTTTCATGTATTTACAGAAGGATTACTGCCTGTGCCTTTTTTTTTTTAAGCTGGTAATTTAGGACAGGAATTATTTCTTAACATTTAACCCAGTAGATTTACTGCACAAGCCACTGAGCCTTTCTTGTTTGGAAGCTGAATAAGAAAAGTCCTACGGACCCATTAACCTAACATTGTTTTAAAGAACCTCAAGGAGATATTTTTCCCTCAATGCTTAGCATCTACTCATGAAGCATCTACTTAAAACTCCCTCTCAATCTCTCAGAAACTAGCAACAAGCTCATATTGGGACACTCAACAGTCCAGATACTTGACAGCCCACTAACTGCATACCAGAACTGAACCACTTTGATTCCAGAGGAAAACAGCCCTTTGTAAAGGTGACCGTTACTCCTTGTGCCATGCAGTGCTTGGTTTGTGCTCGGACACCCCTTGGTGGGAGATGCGACTTTCTGTGAGGAACATCTGTGAGTACATGGAGAGGTGAGAGGAGAGTCCCGCAGGGCCACCAAGTCCAAGCCTCGGAGCTACCCACGTATGTGTCAACAGGACCATTTTACATCAATAACCTCAAAGCATAAAGCACGGTCATGCTTTTCACAGACTAACAACTAATATTCATCTTTTCAAAGAAGCCTGAACAGCTTCTGTTTCATTATTAAATGCTGTAAATATTCATTAAGAATTAATTTGCCTGTGCGTGAGGTACAAGTACCAGATTACTCATTTCACTTTCCAAATTAAGTTTGTGCAAAATCTTCACCGCAGCATTCAAAACAGCTCTTACCAGACTAAGACAAGATTTTTCCATAAGCAAACACTTTCAAAAGATGAACTGTGAAATACATTTTCAACAAGCTTTATGACCAACTTAGGGAGAGAAGGGGAGAGAAAAAAACAAAACCACAAGACTTACTTGACTGTAACTCGATTGGACAAGTCCTGAAGATCCCCTGGATGAAAAAGCTGAGCTTCCTTCAGTCCGATATTCTCGCAAGCTTTCAAAAAAACATTTATATTATCCTGCGGAGAGAGGCAGAGAGCAGCCGCTTAGTTAAAAAGCACCGAGCAGGTTTTGCAAGGCGATCAGCCTGAACCTCGAAATGTCAAAGTCCAGCTCATGGAAATAATAATAAAACGGCGCTCTCGCGGGCGGCGAGCGCGGCTCGTGTTTCAGGCGGGCGGGCAGGTGGGTCCAGCGTTAACCATTACCCGGCAGCGCGCGGCGGCCGCC
>NW_010580552.1:6524-48603 GCF_000705375.1 Tinamus guttatus | reverse complement strand
CCCGCCGCGCGGCCGCGGCCGAGCGGCGACCAGGCTTTCCACTAAATCACGAAACCAAGTCAACCCGGTAACAGAGGGAAGGATTATGCAACCCGCCCGGATCTCCTTGCAGGGCATAAACAATGGGCAAGAAATTCCTTAACGCGGAATGCTACCGGCGACAGAGGAATGTGCCCTCCCATGCACCGCTCCGGCGAAAGTCACGGGCAGAGGGACACGGAGGTACTCGGTGTCCCAGCTAGTGAGCCCGGCTGCCCAAAGCCTCTGCGGTCAAGGGTCTGGGGCAGAGCTGTGCAGAACCACTGCCGTGTGATATAACACTGCTTTAAACACATTTACAAACCCAGCAAAGCAAAACCTACCAAAGTAGTATATGCTGCTTGTAATGCTTGCTAGAAAAACAAATATCCACACAGCTTTCTGTTTTGAAGGTCCCTAAGACTCTAGCATTTCTTATCAATCTGTAAACATGCTTTCACTCGAGGGAAATATTTGCAGAAGGCTGCAGGCTGAGCCCCCGACATCCCTGGAAAGCAGCAGTTTCCCTGGAGCAGCCCCATGCATGACAGGTACTGAAGCAGAGGGCCCTGTGCCTTCCTGCAGGGATGGTCCAAGCTTAGGGACCTGGAGAGCCCCAGGAACCCGCAGGGGAAGCTGCTATGCAGCTACCTGCACAGCAGACCCGAAGGAACGGGCGGTCACAGGGTAACGAGCACAAGCAGCACCAACACCCGCAGAAGCGGCACGCTCCAACGGGCCCCACGCGTCACCACAAACAGGAGAAATGCACAAACTGGTGGGTCGCATCAGCCCGGGAACAGAGAGCGATCGCATTGTGCAGATGAACAAGACAGGCGAGTCGGAGAGTAAGAAAGAGGGATTCGGCCTCCACCCTACGTGCAGCCCAAACAGGCCACAGCACACGGGCATCAGTACCCGACTGCACACAAGAGAATTAGCTCGGATTTAATTGCTGCAGCATCTTCAGTCAGCTAAAAGCGTTCTGATAAATAACTTCCCTGACAGTGCATGAGGATGTCGGCTCTGACATGAGTCAAGACCTTCAGAAATGCTGCAGCTTAGAAACAGGCTGGAGAATACGGGAAATGAACAGCTAGTCAGGGCCCTCACTAGAGGGCAAGATAAAGGAGGGTTCAGACGGGTCCTCTCAAGTTCCTGAAGCAGCAGCAGCTCCATCACACCTTGCAAGTCACAGAGTCACAGAATGGTTGACGTTGGAAGGGACCTCTAGAGATTGTCTAGTCCAACCCCCCTGCTCCAAGCAGGGATACCTAGAGCACAGGGTAGCATCCCCAAGGCTGGCAATATTGAAGGATTTTTGGCTGGCTTCCCCTCCTGCCCCACATTTTCAGACAAGAGTCCCAGGGCTCCAGCTGCCCCAGCTTCAGTTTAGGCCTGGAATTCACAGCAGCACCCCAATAAAACTTACCCAAACCTGCGCACATCCCCACCAAAAGTTACAGTTCTGGCAAATCAGCACTTACATGATACTGCCCTTGGGCAGTTATTCTTGACCACCCCAAATCATTATCATCAATCACCAAAGTCAGAAGTCTCAAAATAGCAGCCATTTTCAACTGTAACAGAATAATGAACTTCAGAATGAATTTTAAATAGTACCACAAAAATAAGTGGAAAAAGTGACAAGCTGTCAACCTTGCGATTAGAGTTATCATGAGCAATGTGAACAGGAACAGTGTTTGGTGATTAATGTGCTCAAATATAGAAACTATCATACTATTCCTTTTACCAAGTTATTTCTTGGAATATAACTGTACTTTAATAAGGCTAGCGGCTGTCTCACTGCAAAGCATATGCTGCAATCCTCATCTCATTGTGCACTGCAGCCAGGATTCCTCTAAAAATTGAGCTCAGTAATTAAAAGCATGGAGAAGCACAGTACATCAGGTCTCTCTCCCAGTGGCAACAAGTCACCTACATTTGAGAATAAAAAGGTTTCCTGTGCACTTCTGTGCTAGCTCCTCTGCCATCCAGGTGTTCCCAATGAGCACACAATGATATGACAGCAGGCCACTTAAATTTAGGAAAGATTCAAATCAGCAGAGTCACAGAGAAAGAAGGTGAGGAAAACACAAACAAAAAACCCATGAAGGACCCTATAAAATGAGAAAAAATGGGAGCACTTGGCTTGGTTATGCTGATAAAGCGGAGTATGGGAGGCAGCACTGGTGCCCTCTAGGAGCACGAGGGGAAGAACACCAAGGAGAGGGAAGAGCTACCTAGTCCAGGAGCAGCAGGACACAGGAATACTTGTTCACACAGACCAAATACTTCCCTGCTTACATGTAATGTAACCATCAAAAAAGCAGGTTCTGAAGAGACTAACAGGAGTAACGGGACAAAATTAACTAGATGCTTTTAACAGAGCTCGATCAATCCATATCCTTGAGCATCTGAAGTCGGAATTAGCATCATACAATTACATGTCTCAAGTCATAACAAAAATAAAGCCTGAAGTGCTAACCACAGAATTCAAATGCAGTTTGTTTTTGCATGTTATTACTCCTAAAGATCTGAGGGAAGGGTAGGGAGATGGAGAGGGGGATTATGTCCCCACTCCCTTCCAAGCAGATGCACGAGGATACAGCAAAGCACTTCAGACTCTCCAAGCACGATGCAGTTTTGCGCCAGCCACACGGATTCCCAGCGGCTGCTCACGGCAGAACCCCGGCTCCTTGGGGGGCCTTTAAACACAGGATCCATGCAGAGTACCAGGGACAGGAAGGTACCCAGGGTCCTCAACACCTAAGACAGGAGGGGAAGAAGGGGGAAAAAAAAGAGAAAAAGGAAGAAGCCTTCTAAAGTGGAAGAAAACAGTGTGAGCATTAGGACAGGGAAGGAAGAGGCAAAAGTGGAGATGAAAAAGCAGCAAGAAAGACTGACATTAAATAGGGAAAAAATAGAAATGGTAGAATACAAAAATATAAACACACTTATGGAATAAAAAAAAAAATCAATGAGCATGAAGTATAGGGCAATTAAAAGAGGTCTCCATGAGATCAAGGAATTGCTGTTTTACTTAGATTATTTATGTACAAATAATTAAGCTTGCATATATAGCCTGCAATTTAATTAAAAAATAAATCCCTCAGTTATCAAGATGAGGGTGGGGTGGGAATATTAAACAAATGTGCCAACACATTTCCTTTCTTGGGGCACAGTGGTGCTGTGTGCTGAGACCATCTCAGGCAACTGTTTCTGAGCTCCACACAAGCTCTGTGACACGCTGAGAGGCTGCTCCAGGGACACAAGGACACAGGGCCCATCTTCCTCCACTCAATGGGCACCTGGGTGAAAAACAAGTCCAAGTAACACACCTGGCCAGTTGCTTTGGTTTGGGTTTCTTGCAGGCTGCCTAGATGAAGAGGGTCCTGCACATCAGGTTGCCTAATACCTCTATCGCAGTAGTACCATTCTGGCTAATCCGAACAGCAACCACGCAAAGGTGGCTGGTTTCCTGCCTGCTCTCTCTTCAGAGGGCTGAAGGAAGGGAGCAGAGGATCACAAGGACCATGATGCAGGTTTTCACCAAAGCATCACAGCATCACCCAGATGGGGCCTTGATGCCAGAAACTCTTTTCTATCTACTCAAAAAACACACAGGCCACCCAATACCTACAGTGCCTAGCAACAAAGCCTGTGACATTTTGGAATAGACATATTTTTTTCTTTCTTTTCCACACTAACTATGCTAAATATCGCCTTGTGAATGGCTTGTGCTGAACAGCCTTGCTTCTCAGTACTGTAATTCTGCAGGCACTGGCAGCAGCAGCTCCCCAGCTCTCCCTCAAGGCATATTCCCAAGGCAAGCGGGTATTTCAGAGAGCATACAGTCATTTTCACACGCTCCTCCGCGTTACACCAGCCATTAAAGCCTGCTGGAATTGGTTTAATGATGAATTCAGAGCTGTCCCTTGCACCAGCATCACGGAAGCACTGTGTTGTTGATACTCAAAGGTGGGGTAAGGGGAAGGATCTTGTCTAACGAGTTGGGCGACTCGCTGCCGTTCGCAGAGCCACATTTCGATCCAACACAGCAGCATGGGGTCTGTTTTCCACACAAGTGCTGCTAGCGGGTTCTGTCACGAACTGCAATCAGAAGAGGGGCAGGTGGAGCAGCTAAACTGCATCTCCCCCTGCACACATGCGCTTTTGGGCCCCAGAGCAGAATAACTGGGGGCATAATCCAGCTTAGAGCAGCCTCAGGCCTGCTCGGGAAGTGATCCCACCTGTAACAGCTCACAAGGGCTCCATACTGGCCAACGACCACCAGGGTGCCTGCTGCTTTGCCCTGCGCATCCCCTTCGTCAGCTCTCACATCGACAGCAGTGAGGAGCCACCGAGACCTCGCTGGGTGACAGAGCTGTCCCAGCAGCTGGTGGCAGGAGCCTGTGAGGACAAGGTACAGGCTGCAAAGCCCTCCCCAGTGTCAGCTCTCAGCTCCAGGCAGGGCCCACCATCATGTTTAAGGGCCAGCAGAAGACCTGTCCATAGAGGTCACCTCTTCACCTGCAATCTCTCATGGCATTGAGCTCCTCAGAAAAACTGCCATGGGCGTAACAAAGAAAAATAGAAACTTTTTTTTTTTAAATGAAACCAAGTTTATGGAGTTCAAAGTACTTGACATGGCAAGGGACCAACTGTCCTCAGTGACGTGAAATCTCACCGCTGCCTTTATTGGGCTGTAGGGTAAACTCACCTAAGATAATATAGCTGTGTCTAAGGGCAGCAGCATGCCAAACGAACACTACCTTGATAAGAGGCAGGGAGTAACCGAACTCAGCTGCAGGTGCAGTTTCTGGGATGGCACTTGTCACCAAGTAAGGTGAGCTGTAAATGAGGAGGGCCAAAGTCCCTGCACTTCGGCAGCCTGGGCAGACCTGCCTCCTCACCAAGCAGAGCTTGCTCCCACTTTGGACCACACAAAGGGCATTAAGGTAATTCCCTCGCAGACATTTTAATGCAAAACAAGTACACACTCCAAAAGCAGGTACAGAAGAACCATCCTTAGCCATTTCCTTGTTTAGACAAGCCTTAGCTCTCCCACCAGTTATTCACATTCCAGTCCAAGCCAAGAAAACGGAGCGATTGCTTTTCACTCTGGAGAGCCTTTGCAAGCGAGTGTGTGAAACGCTCCAGCGCCAGGTCAGCCACTACACAGAGCGGGAGGGACAGTAATCCACTTAGAGGTGAAACTCCCTGAAGCCTAATGAGTAATAAATAAGCAAAGAACTCTTGCTCTTGAAACAGAAAGCTCTGGCAGAGCTCCCTTTTTGTTTTGTATACATTGCTTTTTTTTCTTCCTCCTCCATTTTGCTCACAGATTAACAATTTGGTATGGACAAAACCCCAACAGTATGCTCAGATCCTTGGTATCTGATTCCAGGCTATAAATCAGTACCCCATTTTCTTATGAGAAAATTTTGAAGGGCTCCTTCAGCAGATCCACACAGTCATCTTCTGTTTTCTGAGAGGAGCTGCAAGCTACTTCCTTTAACCCCATGGCCCTACCTGGGCTTATCCCACGACGTAGAGACAACGTCCCAGTGCATCCTGATCACCGGGTGGGTTTAGAGATTGCCTGCATCTCAGCCTGCCTGAACTCCTGCCTTTGGGCCAAGCTTCCTTGCATACTGCTGAACATGCTGCAGCCATGTTAGACAGCATTTTGGAATCACAGAATGGCTAAAGTTGGAAGGGACCACTAGAGACCATCTGGTCCAACCCTCCTGCTCCAGCAGGGACACCTAGAGCACGTGGCACAGGGTGACATCCAGGTGGGTTTGGAAGATCTCCAGAGAAAGGGACTCCACAGCCTCTCTGGGCAGCCTGTTCCAGGGCTCTGTCATCCTCACAGTCAACTTAAGGCTGCCTTTTCATTTATTGCTCTTCTACACCCATCACCAGAGGAGGGCAATTCAGTACAGGCACTATGGATGTGGAGATGTCTGCACAGGCCTTGGGAGATGTGGCAGCAGTCTTGTTCCAAAAGGAGAAGCAAGTTGCACAACTATAAACCTCCAGCACTGATCCTGCAAAAAAAGCCATCACTTCCGCAATTAATAACTATTTTCTTTGGAAACTGCTATAAATTTTAAACTTTACATATAAAAAATCTGATAAACCAGGAAAAGTCATGGCAGTCTCCAGCTTGTGGAGATTTAACAGAGAAGTATTGACTGCCACATGAAACCTCAAAAGTGCATTTCCTCAGCCAAAGCAGGGCAAATTAAGTAACAGGTGTCACAAGCATAATTTAAGGTGTGTACCTTTTCTACATGGCTGCCATTTTTTCCTGCCAGCAAGGAATGTTTCTTTACAAACACAGAAATAGTCATCAGCTATTTAAGGGGAAAAAAGCATATAAGTGACTAGGTGAACCACAAACTACAGCTAATTGAGCTGATAAATTGAGATTTCTTGCAGTTTATTTGGCAACCACACTTATGAACCTTACCGAGTGCCGGCAAGTTCATGGAAAAGTCATAGTATTTGAAGCGAGGAGGAGGGAAGAAAAATTTCAACGTTAAAATTACTGTAAACCAACTGTAAAGCAGCATGATTGACATTAAGTTTTTTTTAATTCCCTTAATTACCATTTTGACTCAGTAACTCTTTGGAAATGTCAGTTTGGAACACATTCTCTCTACCTGAAACAAAAACAGTATTTGGGGGATATTTGGGTTGAGATCAACAAATATGCACAGCACTTAATGGCCCCGAGAGGGGCGACCAGGGCTAGGAGCTGAAGCATCATTACTGATGTGAGGAATGCACGTTGGGGTTTGCACACATGCAACTTCTCCCCAGTTGGTCTCCTTGATACCTTTCACATCGTCACCACCTACTGAAAAACTGTCAGTTTAATACAGCAGCTGGGGTTTGTGCTGCCTGATAGAAATCTCAAGCAGCTACTAAAAATGTCACAAAGAGTTTGCATCAACCTACCCCTTCTCCACACCCTACATTTCAAAGCATTTAGGCAGCAACAACAAAATAAGACAATTAAAGGAAATTCATAGCTAAGGCTGACATGCACCATACATTTTCAAGGAGAAGGGCACAAAACATTAGTAAACCTCTGCCATGATTGCATACTCCTGCTATCAGGCATTGAAAAAAACTATATAACAATGTCACCCATAACTATTAATAGCCAGACTTCCTTTCCAGCATATAGCCCTCTTCCTCAGTTGTCTGAAGGTGTTTTCATACAAGTCGTATTCCTATTTTCAGTAAGGCAGCAGAAAGAATCCAAGAGCTGATTTACAGTTCTGCACACATTCTTATCAAGCCCTATATCATTCCTGGCTGTCATCTATTGATTTATCCCTCTGGGCTCCCAGAAGTCAGCTCAAACTTTTCTGGTTTTGCGGTATGGGCTGCGAGAGAAAGAGACCGAGATTCACGATTTTCTCTGCCCTGACTCACTGGTTGACCTCAAGAGAAGTTGCTTAAGCTCTGCTCTCCGCTTGCACTCACGTCCTTCGGCTGTAGGAATGAAACAGTGGGAAGGACCTAAGTACTTTGAGATCCAACATTTTTAAAAGCTTTAACAATAGCCTTCATTTAAATTATGAGGGACAGTGAGCTGATTTCTGCAACATTTCATAGTTAACGAAGACCAAATAAGGTCACATTCTGTGCTTTTCCCTTTAAAATCATTATTTTCATGCCACAGTTTGTGTGTTCATTCTCCTAAATTTGAAGCAATGTTTGCTTAGGAGTCTTAAGTAATGGCAGCTGAAAAGCTATGCTGAAAACACACATTAATATTTGATTACATTTTCATAGTACTGACCAATCTCAGATTAACAGAAGAAATTTACACATTGATTGGCACATTTCAAAGGCTGTGCAAGCTCAGAGGTCTTTTCTCAAACTAATGTGCATATTTCTTTCAGGTCCAGGAAACTTGTTGAAGCACTTCAGCTGGACCACTGATCAAAGAAAAAGAAATGCTTCCCCTCCCACATGATTTTACCTGTCAGAACAAAACTTAAGGTAGCACCAGTCAAAGTCCTCACCTAGTTTAAACGCTGTAAGAAACCGAAGATGTTATGGCTCTAACTTAAAAAACAGTGCAATAAACACAATGCTACACAACAAAATGCTCCTCAATGCCTTTTTTTTAAATATTCTATTTGTCATAGACAAGTTTCCAGCTAAGTAACATCAGTCTGGAATACCAAAAGGAAAAAGGAGAAAAAAGGGACAAAAAGCATGAGCAATATAGCATCTCAGCCTGTTTAATTTTGTTTTTTAAAATGTTATTACTTAGAATTATACTGTCCTTTCTGGCTATTAAAATTTATCCAATAAAAACCTCTTGCTTCCTACAGGAAAAACAAAAATTACTTTACTGAAGGCATTATGTTACCAACATAATGCAGCATAAAACGGTATTAAATGAAGAAAGGTAAATAACTGCTGTTAAAAAGAGGAAACCAATTTCATCTTTGTCACTTGAAATGTTCCTGAGCCTGCAGAAAGTTAGCAGGGTTTCATATAAAGGAAAGCATACATGGGAATTTGGAAAAATGCACAAGATAGTCAAAGAGAACAAACTGCATTGCATCTATCTCCCCACTTTTCAGTTTTCGACATACTGAAGTTCAGAGTAAAAATCTCAAGAAACACTAACTGATCCATAAAAGCAAAACCAGCATCTGTGGAAGTGAAGACTATGCCAGGTAACTAAAAGGCCTTCTCAAAAAGGATGTGCATCATCTTGTGTCTTGCCTATAAGAAACACTACCAGGGAGGGACAAATCAGCTTCTTGGTGAAAACACATCAGATTTTACCCTTGGCAGAAGGGCTACATCAACACTCGCCCTTGACCTCGGAATTGACGGTCCAAGGATCAAAGTGAAAACCCCAGGCCATGGCTCAGCCATGAAGGAAGTGGAAGGCAGGACTTGAGGTAGAGCTCACTGCTCCCTTAGCTGTTACATGGGCTGGGAATTGTCAAAAAGGCTTCTTAAAACTTCAAGAGAAACAGCCGTGCTTCAAGTGACTCTACATTGCGCTTCCTCAGCGCTTCCAACCCTCTTATCACTGCTAAAAGGAACATTAGACAAACAAACAGAGCAAGCGCTTAGATGGTTTTAGCTTATTAGTCAGCTCCTGACCAAAATTTATGGGGCTGGCCATTTCATGTGAGAGTTTTTGGATAATATTAGTGAGCGCCATCTGCTTTTTTTAACTGGTGCTTGCTAGCAAAGCAAGGCCAACACCACTAGTTTTATGTAATGTATTCCACATACTTGCCTTTTATCCTTCCTCAGTTTTAATGAGAAAATAGAGGAGGAACCACCTCTTCTGCTATTCACTCTCTCGTCACACAAATGAATATTAGCAATGCTAATATTCATCTAGCCCATTCTAGTCACATTCACAGATTAGAAGCTGGAAAAGGTTTTTTAAAAGCCACAAACTAAGACAAACAACCTCCCTCAACACACAAATAACAACGAAAAATGTAAACTCTTAAAGATTAATAGGGGGAGAAAAAAAGATACTAGTTATGAAACCAGATAAACAAGATGACCATCTCAAAAATGCAAGATGACAGAAAACATTAACCAATACAAACATTTTAGTAAACATAAGGATTTGGATAGTAGAAAAAAGGTCAGTGCAGGCAGGATTTCAGTAGGAACTACTTTGGAAGCAGAGCTGTTGGGAGAGGGTGAAGAAGAAGGGAGAATAAAAGATCTTTTTAATTAAAAATGTATATTACCTTCAGATTTTAGGATTTTCTAAATGCAAGACTTAACTAACTCAAATATAAACTATCTGAATAGTGATCTTTGTAGCCAAGTCCTAAATAAAACATCAAAAATGATTTTTTTCATCACCAGTCTCTATCACAACCACAAGATTCTACCCCCTAAAAACTGTCCTCCAGAAGTGGGAATTTGACATGTGAATGCCTGTCTCCTACAGCAAGAACTGCATCAAGAAAATTATCCCACATAAAAGATATATTTGGCCAGCTATATTTGATGATAGAAGATAAGGATGTACCAGGGCGGTTCCATGTTTTACGAGGTATTAAGCACAAAGGCTCAGAAAAGTAATCTTAGCAGCAGCATTTGTTCTTCTCCACCCTTGTCTTTATCTCCCTCTTTTTAGATGTTTTCTCCCATTTCATCCTTCTTGCCTTTATTACCTACTTCACTGGTTTATGAGGTTTGTGTTAATAATCCACATTGAAAAATCTCTCCCCTTCACTATTTTTGTTGCCTGCTTTGGTGCAAGTGGAATTAATTCCTTCTATATTATTAAGTTATATAATACAGTGCTGTTATAGTGGATTATATCAAAGAGATGGAAAGAAATTTGAATACAGACTTGACAGAATGGCATGTTGGGCCTCAATCAACCAGGAAAATAAGTGGTTGGAAAAAACTCTGTGGAAAATTACTACAATATTCTTCACCCTAGAAGGTTCCCCCATTCTCTACTAGAAAAGTATATTCTTTTCTGAATGCACACAGTGAAATCTGTGATGGCCTAAAGATGAACAGTTTTATACATGAGAGGTAAAATGAGAGCTCACTAAAAGTATGCCAAAGCTGGCACAAGGAATTTTCTGTGAATAAGCTATTTTGTGCTCTTTTTCATGCAGCACTAATTGGCATATTTGGAAGGAAAGAGCAACAGCTCTGCTTCATCAAAATGAATGATCAGTTAATAAAGAACCAAAGACCTAAAGACACAGAAAGACTAGGGGCATTTCATTTTAGATCCAATAAACCCAACAACCACCTTCTCTACCCTGTGGCTTGACCATAGCCCTCAGGCCTTCAGTGTGACTGCATTTCCCAGGGTTGCACTTCCACCTTATTACCAGAATCTGCCAAGGGAAATGCATGGTCTTAAAGGCCTAAATTAGGAAGTTGCAAGGCAGGCTGACCACGAATCACTGCTTGGTGATGGAGATATTGACTCTTATTCTGAACTTGCTACCTGACCTTTAACAGAAACTTTTGCTTATTAAAATTTTGCCTTGCTGCTGGGCACACTTATTTATCTTGAGCAATGAACTGACAGATGCATCAAGGCTGTGTATAATACACTACATAAAACTCATTCATCTTCTACTGGTGAAGTGGGTTTTCTTAAGGCTTCAACCCAGCGTATGATGCTACCTTTGCCTTCAGCCAACTGTGTCAGAAACACAAGGTTCCTCAGCGAGACCATCTCTTAAAATGCTGGGTAGAGCCTTGCTAGAAGATGTGTTGTCAGCCCATATGAGATCTTTCCCTTTGTGTGGATGGCTGCAAACTGTATTATATGCTGGTTTTCAAGCTAAAAGGCAGGGCACCCCCATGGAAAACTGGGATTTCTTTGGGTTTGCTTTTGCACAGTACTGATTCCCTCACTCCACAGCAACTCCAAGCAAAATAATTTTGCAACTTTTGATTTACCTAATTTCATGAGACTATGATATCTGTCTCAAGTCTTTTTCCTTTTTCCCCGTTTTACTAAGAAAATGGGAATAAAGAAGAAAAAGTAGTCAAGCTGTAAAAAAAAATCTTAATCAAAACATCCAGACAGAAATAATGTAACTGCCCTCCATTGCTACTACTACAACTAAGCTTTTGGAAAAACATATTTATTGTAGAAAAATAAGATTTGAGATTTTTTCCTCTTCAGCAAAGTCTTGGGAAAAAACACTTGGCAAGAAGAACAAAAAAGAAAACATCCAGAAACCACAGTCACTTAGCCCACAACATAAGAAGAGAGGAGAAAGCGTGTAAAGAGCAGTGCCCACTTCAACACACTTGAGAAGCACTGAAAGGTCTGACATTGCTTTTCTGTACTTAGGTGCAGCTGTATCATGATGGGAGATTGAGCACACTGCTTAATTTCAAGTTCTTTTTCTTGATATAGCGTGGGCCATTCTAGAACTAGTATAAACAGGGTTTGCTCTGTTACAGAAGCAAACAATGGCATAAAATCTGCCATGTAAGAGAGGGTTTTGTTTGCTTGCTTGCTTTTTAAGCACATCTCCACGATATAGGTCTATCTCATTTAAGTATGGACTGAAGATGGATTTTTTTAGGCTGGCTGCACATTTGTTCTTGGGTAGTGAAATCCAAGCCTCCACAATTCTGACTTTCCATTGCAACTACTGTTTTCCTCTAAAATCACAAAGAACCAGGAACGGCCACTTTGTACCCATTTAGCCTCCGCCTACGTGGCTACACTATGGAAAACATACGGACTTCTCATAAAAGCTGTGGATCTTACAGAGCAAAAGTTAGAAATAGAAGCATGTTAACTTTCCGCTCACATAATTCCTGTGACATGCAGAATTTTTGAACAAACAGCATCCTCTCATGTTAAATGCAGTGGTTCTAAGAAAAACATTAACTTGGTCAACTAATCAAGCATCCAAGCATCTCTCCTTCAGTGCTCTCCCAGTTAAAAACTAAAAATAATGAAGACAAACACAGCACCCAAGCTCCCTCCAGGAGACCTAGAGCTCCACCAGGGCTGCACCCCGTTGTGCCTCGTTGAGGACCAACCTGGAACACGGCTCATGGAGCCGCTCCGCCTCCCGCCATGGCGGCTCCCCACAGCGCGGGTGACGGGCCGGCCTGTTACTGCAGCCGGAGCCCTCGGGCCATGGGCTCAGCTCGCAGCGAGGCAGCCCTGGGCCCCACAAGCAGGCAGGGATTTAGGGCTCGCCACACGCAAGGCTCCAGGCTGCTAAGGGGGCATGCTGGGCAGGAGCAGGGCTTTTTCCTGCTCAGTGCTGTGTGGGGAAGAGCTGAGCAGTGGGAGGCCCTGAGCTAACGGACAGGTCTGCTCTGCTCCCTGCTTCCCGTCAGTCTTAACCCGTTGTGATCAGTTCAGCTTTCAAAGCGCATGTATATACATCTATATATGTGTACACACACACACAATTGTTGTATCTTACACGAACCATAGGAGGAACATAGCTGAGAAGAGCACCAGAAAAAGCAGGACTACAGGAGCCAACCATTAGACTTCACAAGCTGCAGCCCAACGTTTTGGGTTCACAGATGAAGTATAGCAGGTTACATCAATTTAAGTTGGACTAGTACCATACTTGGCATTCAATGACCAAAAAGGCCAAGTTCCACTTAGGTATTAACTCAACACACATTTATCTTTCCATCCTAGCATACTACAGCATACAAGATTTAGTTGTGAATTACCAAGGTTCAGGTATAGCCAAGCTAAAGATGAAAGCTTATTTTCAGTTGTTTAAAGTAAGCTTGGAATTTAAGTGATCCAGCTAATAAGAAATCTCTTGTACATTCCATGAGAATTAACATATTACAAAACCAAGTGACACAATGATTTAATTGAGCAGTAGTGCACCTCAAATTCTGATTTCCACACAAAAAGTATGGGACACAATAGCATATATAATGAAGCTTCCTGGTTTTTATTCAAATTCATATTCATTGCCTGTTTTAACTCAAGATTTTTAATAGTCTAATAAGCAACACAATACAATCATGCTGGAGATTAAACCAAACATGGTTATTGATTCTTTCTGCACTTTTCAAAACCTAGTATTCGAAGAGAGTGTTTGAAATCTTTTTTAAAAGCACTAAGATGAAGTCAAATACATTAACTGAGCATGATGAGTGCAAAGAACAACGCGCAAGAGGCTATAGGAAGAAAGTGATAATCTATCCAGAAAAGATATCACTGGAATTACAAAACTCATGTTCAAGTCACAGCATCTGTTTAGTCCTTAAGAGGAAAAAGAAAAAAAAAAAAGAAAGAAAAAAGCATACTCAAAGAAAGATAAGTTGGTTAAAAAAGGTTCCACTGCCAAGAGTATTTGTACACCTCATACAGGCCTGAGAAACAGCAATTAAGACTGAAAAACACTGGATACAAGAGAAATGTAAGCCACAGAAGCATATACAGAGCCATAAAGAACACAGCCTAGAGGAAGATGCTTGGAAAAAAACAAACTTAATGATGAAAGTATTTGCAGCACATAACAGAAGCTTACTAGATAACTTCATAGCAAGCTGTACATCTAGGAGCACTGTAAACCTTGCTCTTCTACACTTTAAAGTAAAACAAAGCAGTTACCAGCAAAGGCAGTTACTCAAGGAATTGCTTCTCAAGAGCAAGAGTGGGTCCTTTCCATCTTGAAACCCTGTGGGTTCACCATATCCTGAGGCTGAAAGGTACCATTTCTCCAAATGCACAAGACCATGGTTTCTAAAACAAGGTTTGCATGCAGGGATGAGAGCTGGTAGAATGGAGTATGGTCCTCCTAAATCAAGGAGGACAAACCTCCCCTCCCTCCCATTATGGGCAGCCTAATCGCAATCTCCTGAAGTTTATATAGTTATGCAAAACCTTCTCCATCTGTTTACACAAAACATCAGCTCTCCTAATGATTATCTTCAAGTGGTGCTTTAAGACCAATGATACCACTGGATAATCTCGGTTCACTGGATTCATTCACCCTTCCTCTCCTTTTTTTTTTTAATTTTTGCAGGCTTGCAGGAACTAGAAACAACTTGAAGGAACAATAATATAGCACAAGTAAGTGGCAAGATATGAACTACATGACCTAGGGAACACTCCAAATTTTTGGATCCAAGTAAGAAGGTAAAACTGGGTGTTGACACAGCTATGATTCAGGACAACACTTAAGCCACCACAAAACTGAAATCTATTCCATGGTTTTCTGGTTTGGATTAATGGCTACAGGAGCCATGTAGGCCAGAGTGATAGAATAACTGTTCTGTGTTCCCCAAGAATATTTTGGTTTGATTTGAATTCTTTCCTGGATGCCTCACAGGAAAAGAATGTGCAGCCCACATGATTCCCAAGTCCAAGACCCTGAGCTTCTCTGGGAGAAGGGGGACTAAGACTTTGCACAGACATTTGATGTGGAAAGGCACATTCTGAGCTTGCACAAACATGTGGCAAGTTAACCCACTCCTAGAGCCATCAGCCAAGCCACCAAGAGGATGCCACCTTCTCTAGAGAGCTATAGAGTTGACCTGCAAAAGCAAACTCAGGCCTTTAAAATATGTAATTGCAAGTATCATGCAGATATTTCACATTTTACTAGCATTAGCAAGCTAAATATCTTTCCCCAGCATTATGGTTGCATACCAGCCATAAGGAAGATCTGCTTTTTACAGAAGTCACACATATGTCCCTGTTTACCCTTGATCCTTTAAAGTGGGAACAACAGTTCTAACCATAGGGGTAAAAGACATTGCTGGGGACAAGAACAGCCAATAGGGCTACCTTCTGAGGAGAGACTGGTAGAGAAATTTCTTGGAATTTTATGTTGTTTTTTTATGATGCCAAGTGGCTACCAAACTTATCCAACAGTGCCTAACCATCAAGTTAGTTAACAATACATAGGAAATCCTTTAAGATTATTGCAAAAATAAAGTGATTCTGTATATTGTTTTTTTCTTTCATGGACAATGTGATTTACAGCCAAAATATTGTGAAATCCCTTAACTGAAGCCCAAAGATCTTCACATGATCCAAGTAACTTTAGTGCAACCTGAGCTTTAGTGGGGTTGGGCAGAAGAAAATTCTAAAAATACTTGGGTTAGACAGAATGTTCCTTAGTCTGCCCATTCCCCAGCAGAAGGATTGCTGGAATGGTTTGTGTGCGAGACTAAGAACAAAAGGTAAAAGACTACTCATTAAAAAATAAAAGCAGAATTTTGCAGATCTGATGTCATTACTTACCAAGCCAGCTATTGGAGTTGATAGGCGATTGATCTTCTTAATGATGCCAGGCTTGATCTTGTTAATCAAACTAAAAGGAAGTCATATGATTTTCTGTTATATAATCAACTTTGAGCATGAATACTAATGTTTATTAAGAAATATTTTGCTGATATTGTTAGTTTATGTAGCTTGTACTAAGAAAATGTGAACATGTAAACCCAAATATATATTTTAATTGGTAATACACTTTTAATGCTTCCCAAAGTGCAACAAACAACAACAGATTGCAGAAGCAAAAAGTAGGACAAGCCACAAAAATAAAGTTTGCTGAGAATGGCAAGGTGATAAGTAAGGAAATAAATTAGAGATGCAAGGTTAGCTGTAGGAAGGAATGATTCCATATATTAGATGCATGGGTAGAAATGTTAAAGACTTAAATTTCCTATTTAAAGTTTTTTTTTTCTTCTGATAAAAGTTCAGATGTAGCAGACATTGGAAAAAATCTAAACACTAATTTTCAGTGTGCAAGTTCTGAAATTCCTATAAGCATAAGAATTTGTGTCACTGTCAGTCCCAACATGTGTACAATCACCATTTTTGTTCCAAGATGTGCAAGTTAGTTTCAATCTCAGCCAGAAACATTTATTTTTCTTTACGTTAACTGCTACCCTACATTATCTAGGACTCATAATTAAAGCAAGAAGATTAGATGGACATCACCACTGAGGTACACAAGCCCAAACACACATCTTGCTCTGCAATGAAGATAAGGCAAAGATGCAGAGGATTCTTTACATCTATACACTTTGGTTTTCAGTCATGGAGGTAGGGAAAACCCATGGTTCACTTAAGTACATGCAGACCACACAATCAAAACAGGCCTAGAACCTCAGGACACCCTGGAGACTCCATCTGCCTCAATACCTTGGTGGATTTTGGCCTTACTCCCTCATCTTGTTGATGCAAGTCTGGCTAGACCCTTTGCCCACATAAAGCATTGAGGAGGTTTTGTGATCTACCCACACCAAGGCAGTCAGGACCTGGGGTTTAAAGCTGTATGTGGGAAAAGGAACTTTTTCTGCTCAAACAGCAAATTTATTTGGAAAACAAACAAAAATAATGGAGTTGCTGCAAACAAAATGGATTGGAGGATGGATTTCTAAGTGCTTGCAGGAAAAGAAAGAATGGCTGCAGATACTGGGATTTCTAATTGCATCAAACAATTGACGAAGCACAATACTTCTGATGGCTTTCCCACAAAATAAGAGAGTGTTCTGTTTTGAGCAGAATGTTAAAAAGTGTTTAATCTTTTTTTTTAAAGCTTTAAAATATGAAATAACATGTAACTAGGATAACTTGAATGACTGCTACCGTATGTACAGATCTACTATTCTGTAATGGGATTTTTGTCAGCTACTGCTGAGCTAACCAGTCAACATGCATACTTGGTCACCCAGCACACCAAAGAGATTGGGCTGCCATAGGGACATTGTGGAAGGCTGATCTTAGTCTTAGGACTTCAGAAGTCTCAAGTAGTTTCAGTCCAAGGTATCATTCCTAGAGACAATCTCTCTCTGGAAGTTCAAGTAGCCATGGGAGAGCTGAACCAGACTAATAAGCAATGCTGGGTCTAGTTTGTCTCTGTGAAAGATCTTGTATTCTGTTTACTCTGGTGGAAATCAGACATCTGAAAGCCTTTCACACCTTGCTCTTTTCTGTTTCCAGAGAATTTCTCTGGAAACCACTTTTACCTCAAGTATGTCAAATTTGAAACAGTGCAGGGGGACACCGATATGATTTAGTGCAAGATAATTAGGCAACTTTTCCTTTACAGAAAGTTGTATGCCTCCTAAGGCGAGCTGCTCAGCTGAAGAAATTACAGGATGTTTCCTGCATATAGCTGTTAATTACATATAAATTTAACTGATTTGCATTTGGCAGATGGAAACTCACACTCCTTTGCCAAAGAAGTGTCAACAATGAAGACAGAGCATTAGAAAATAGCAGTTCAGTGCCAATTCTTAAAATACTACTTTAAAGTTACAGCTGAGCATAACACACACATCCCACTAAACACATACCTAAAGTAGCTCTTCTCGAAGTATAAACTGTTTTATTACAATATTCACTCTAGCTGATATTTGATTACATCAGTGATCAAGATAGTTTTTCTCTCTACAACAGCATCTAATCATTAAAACAGCTCAACTCCATTATATGAATGGATGCCTGAAAGTGAGTGCAGAAGCACGGGCAGAAGAGGCTGAAAGGAGAAATGCCCAAGGAAGGAAGTAAAGGCCAGAACAGACAGAGCAAAGACAGTAATATCTGCAGGAGGAAGGATGCAGCAGACTTGATTATTTGCATTTAATTTGGTCATTTTCTTTATATACTATCATTCAAAAAGCTTCTCAAAGTTTTAACTTAGATGAATGTTCTTGACCTAGGAATGACTCAGATTCCAAGGAACTTTAAATTTCCCATAGAGTCTCATAATGAGATTTTGCTTAGTGGCATTCAAATAAGGTTTACACCTCCCCTTCCTTAAGGCCCTGTGGAATTAGGGCTGCTGGCAGCCCAGGAACCTCGCTCTAATAAGGACAAAGCCATTTGCAACCGCATGCAACACACCTGACAGGAGGCCATTTTACACCTCTGACTCAGGGCAGCAACCAAGCCAGGCAAGTCCCATTATTGCCAGGCCCAGAATATGGAAGCACAAGGAAGCTTTCTAGAAAAGTCTAGAAAAATCGTAAGTCCTGTTACTGAATCCTGTTACTGAAATTAGTAATTCCGCAGAGTACTGACACCAAGATTGCATATGAACATACAAATCAGTATTTCTGCATTCTGCTGAGCAGCAATTAATTTTTTTATTATCTTAAAGTGCTTTTTAAAAACATCCAGATTTTTAGAGTATACATATCCCTAAATGGCATCCAATACAGTCTACATAACTGAGATATTTTGATGAAACCTCAGAAGGCCAAACCACTGCTCTCATGCTTCAGGATGTAGAACAGTATTAATAAGCAGCATATACATGAAAACATGCAGGCCATCTTTAATTTACAGCTTCATAATATACATTTCTGAAGTAAACTGCTCTTTTAAAAGAGCTATGAGACTACATAGCTCTATATCACATGATGGAGAGAACTATGATTGTGGTAATTTGCTGTAACAAAAACAAACAAAAAGGCAGTGGGTCTGCAGGTAGCTGAGTGCCTTGATCACAATACTCACTCACACAACAGGACTCCATTTTCCAGAGCAGCTCGGAAGTCTTTGGTTCCAAAGCTTTTCCCAGTAACAGTCTATAAAAATAATAATTAGGAGTTAATTTGACATACACACACAAAACAAAACACACAAAAGAACTTGAGTTCTTTATGTCTCAGAAAGTCTAACTTAACATCTCCCAATAGTTTCCTTCATTGTAGATCACTCCCCAGCTCAATTCTATGGGAATACTTATTGCTGTTTTGCTAGTACAACCACCAAACTGGAGGTATAAGAAGATGTAGCTTGGGAAATACTGCCAAAACAGTCCAAAAGAGGGTTTTATCCCAGTTATGTAGGAATGAAGTACTAAGCATCACATTTCATCAGGCTTAGTTTAGATGTCTCCAGGTTCAGCCACCTCATTGTTATGAGCCCCTTTTTGTGATGTTAAATCTGTGCCCGGCACTGCACAAGATACTTTAAAAGTGCTGGGGAAGCTGTGGGTATCCACACCAAAGTCACTGGTTACTGTGATAATTAAAGAAATAAGTGGTGAAAGAAATGAACAACAGTTTGTGCTCACTTGGGAGAAGAGCAAGGGAGAAGGCTACTCAAGACATGTTAGATTATCACTCCCCACGCACTTGTAGAAGGCATGTATATTAGTACCAGAAATCTTAAAACTTAATTTTTTTTCCACTTTTTTAAAATCCAATACCTAATTCTAATCTCCCTATTGAAAAAACAGATATGACAAAGAGCTCGTGTTGAAAACTTGATTTTTGCCTTTAACGAAAAAGGAGACAGAAAAAATAATGAAAGATCAACTCAAGACATGAAAAATTCCACCATTCAGTTGAAAAAAAAAAGAGACATTTAGCAAAGAACTGATTCTCCTGAGTGAATTGTAGTTTATACAGTTTTCTATAGAAACAGACTATTGTTAGAAGAGTAGGTATTGCATTGTAGGGATACCATTTTCAAGAATCACTTAAACAGAGCATCCTAAAATTATTGCTATTTCAAATAATAAAAATCAATAAATAAAAATAAAAAATAATAAAAATAATAAAAAAGGCAATAGCCTTTTGCATCCAAGCTTGTATAGAAAGTTGCTATGCTTCATGATAATTGAGGAAAGTAGCCCCCTTTAAAAGGGCATTAAAAGGGTAAATGCAAATATTTGTGTTCCCAAGGTTAGTTTATAAATTAATTCCTTCATTCTACAGATAAGAAACTTAAAGTTTACATGCTTTGCAACAGAATTGTGTTATTATGAGAGCTGCAAGACTCCATCTGGCTTTAGGATGGGGTTTCAAGCTCACATCCCCTTGCAGAATACAAGGGCTGGCCTGGTTTTATGAATTCCCTCTGGTCTACAGGGTCCCGTCACACAAGGCCCGTGCGCAGCAAGGCCACACGTTTCCTTCAGGCAACGCAGCCTGCTCCAGCCAGGCCCTGCCCCACAGGGGAATGTCTCCTGGGGCCACAAACAGGCCTCAGGTTCAAATACCTCAGTAATTTGGAACTGCTCGTACCCAAGGAGGTCACCCCTGAGAAGGGACTCTCAAGGAGGCAAGGGACATGTGTTGCTGACAACTCCCTGTGCTTCAGCACTGGCCCCCCACCACAGAGGTGGTGCCCAGCAGCACAGCGCAGGCTCAAGGTACATGATGTCCTCATTGCTAAATTAGGAAAAAATAAGACCTGAGACCCTGGAGGCATCTCAACTAGGTTATTGATCATTGCAGGCTGCCACAAATGAGAGGATGGTGCTGTTGTTCCAATCTCACGATTCTGCGGACTCCGTGGCGAGTGGACGTTCAAGTGAAGCACCAGTGCTGCCACAGAAGGCTTTGCTACTGCTGCCTTTCAAAGGATAACTGATAATTAAGTAATTAAAACGTATTTTGTAGGGAACAACTTAATACCAATGGCTTGAAACCGAAGCATCTTCCAAATTGTGCAACACCACGAATTTGCTGAGGTCACGGAAGGAAATACTCTATTTTAAACCAGGTTTTTAAACCAAGCAGAAACAGAAATTTTCTGAGACAGAACCATTGTACAGTTTGCCCATGCTGCAAGAGATGAAGCACATGAAGGCCATCATGGCCTCTACAGGAAGCAAGTATCATTTAGAAGCAAAACAAAAAGCCCAAGTATTCATTGACTAGCTCAGAGCTCCATAGCTTTTAAGAACCTGAGCAAGACGAAACGAATCCCACCCTCAGATATTACATCTTCAAACAAGGTCTGTGATTTCTGAGTCACTGTTTATTCATTAAAGCAGGTTTCACAGGGTGCGGTGCACTTATGTAATAGACATAATTGATTTTGGACAATTTTTCAACCACTTGGACCAGATGATCCAGCAAACACTACAGGAAATACCTTGCAAAAGCAATTTTAGCCATCTTTGAACACCACCTTTGCAAATTGCAAGTCGCTCTCTTCTCCTTCGTGTTCCCCTTTTCTGCTTGTTACTAGAGAGGGGAGTGACTTAGAAGACTATATAATAAATTACACTTGATTGCTACTATAAAACAGCTTGATTTAATTTTTGGAAGAAAGCATGCCCTAAAATTTTAGTAACTTGCTATTGCTAGATGCAAGCATTTTACTTTAAATAGCATGCAAATCAAGTCTTCACAAAAATGTAAGCATTTTAAAAATCCTTATGCATATAGGGTCAGTCTAATTTAAAGTTCACTGTAATTTCTGTAGGAGAAAGCAAATCAAGAGGAAATAACTAAGATTAGCCACTCTGAATGTGGCACAAAATTGAAATCACAAGTATATTGAACAAAAAGCACAATGCATAGAAGAATATACTAATTACAAGCCTCAGGCCAAAATTTAATATTGAGCACATTACTTTGACTTGTCCCACTTAAGGCCAAATGCAACTGCTACTAATAGTCTTTTCTTGTCTTAAAAGAATTAAGGCAGCAGAAGTTTCTTTTTTTTGTACTAATAAAAGTATTAATGCAGTTCTTTTCAAATTGCTTCCATGGTTTCTAGCATTATGAATGGCTTTCAAAAGAGAAGCAGCTTTCCTGTAAGATTGCAGAAACTTTTAATGAGCTTGCTTTTCATACGTGCATAGGCCATAGGTCATGAGACACAAGGAGGCAGCAGGCTTCTAATTTTGCCATGAGGAAGACACCCAAGCTGGAGTCTCCCCGCCAGCCCAGTTCCAATCTCTCCGTCTCATTCAAAGCTCCCTCCATAAAGCCCCATTTAGGCTGTGTCAGCTCAAACCATGTCCCTGTTTGAGCAATGCAGGAGCATAAGACACCACTGCTTGATGTAGGGTGGTAGCTTAGGAATGGAAGAGTCAAGACACTGAGCACTGCGTGACAAATATCCTTAATATTGGGTCACACCAGGATGTAGCTGGGTGAGCAATTTATCAGGCAGGGACCTCAAGATACCAAATTGATTTATGATCCTCAGGTCCCCAGCTCAGCCTACAGCAGCAAAAGCCAAGTTGCTCATGGTGGGGGGGAGGATTGCTAAAGTACTTTTAAAAAGTGCAATAACATGGCCACACACAAACTAGGACATGGCAAACCTGATGGTGCAGTACAGCCTCCACTAGAGTTAGAGCTGTGCCAGCCTCCCTGAGCCTGTCTCGGTGCCCACCTAGGTAGGACTGGCCCTGTGCCATTAGCTCAAGAAAGATCCGCACAAATATCTGCATTACCACCTTACTAATGGCCTGTCACCAATTAGCCCAAACCCAGGCCAGATGAGTGCCATTGGCTCCGTCATTTTGCAATCCTGGCCTTAGGCAGCTCCATGGGCAGCACCCAGGTGGCTCTAGCAGCCCTTACATCACTCCAGAACTGCACTGTTCCCAAGCACTGCAGGATGCATGGGGAGATACATGTGCTACACCTAGGTACCCAGAGTGTCTGGCAGGACCTGGAGTAGATGCACAACACGTTCAGTACAAAGATCTTGAGGCCATTTCATGCCACATGCTTTTTGACTCACTAACACACACTACCTGCAGATATACTATCTAAAGCCCTGGGGAGGTCTCAAGGGCAAGCAGTGGAAAACAAGTCCTTTCTGAAGCATGAAAGGACTATATTCTATATTCTACACCACAGGAAGCTGTCCAGAAAGGGTATTTATACTTGCTCTATCTTCCCTGATAAGACTTTGCTGGCATTTCACCTGGAGCGGTGTCCGGTCCAAAAGTAAAGGTCAGAGGAAACTTTTCTGCTCCCTTCACTTGGCGTTTGTAAAGGAACTCATGGGCCAGCAGGCACCCGACATGCCAGCAAGTGCTCAGGAGCCTGGTGGCCACCGCAGCTTTCCCAGTGACCCGGCCAGCCAGGAATTTGCTGACCACCCTAATGCGATAGCACGCTGCTAAAACCCATGTCAGGCATGGCCCCAGTTAGGAAAAGAGCTGGGGGGGCAGGAAAAAAAAAAAAGAAAAAAGTCGCTGTATAAGCTGACTCCACAGCAAAAGTAAATAGGCTGGATCCATAAGATTTGCCTTTTTTTTGTTGGAATAATTCCTGCTCAATGCAAAGTTGTCCTATTTTATGCTACATCCTAACTACCTAAACATAATTCCTGTTCAGGGCATTGTTTTCCAGCCTTCAGCCAAAACTGCTTTTGATAAATCAGAAAAGATATTTTTAGAGGAAAACTGATTATTGACAAAGCCTTACTGTTATTTTATATTATGATCATCATAATGATGAGGTCTTACTGTGGTATGCACCTCAAAACAACATGCCAAGCCTCTCTAAAGAACATATAATTAAATTTTTACAAAAGATGAACAAAAGCAATGAGCAAAGAGAAAGCAAAGAGAGTATAACACTAGTGGCATGGTAGGTATGAGAAGCATGGGTCCCTGTGCCATCAGCTGCTTCCACCCTGAATTTTTTTTTACATGTAATTTGACAGAACAGTGGACAAAAATCTCAGGTATGGCAGTAAAATTTTTCCTCCCTTAGGACCATGGGGCAGTTTCCCTGGCTTAATGAATTGCAGGAAAAGTGCGAGGATATTTCTGAGAAACATCTCACAGATACTAGCAAGCTGTTCTTTATACTGATTACACCATTGTTAACTATCAACGTAAGAATAAATATACGTTATTTGGTTTGCCTGATAAAGATGCCTTATTGTAAAGGCAGATGGGTGCTATAAAATAAAAGGAAATAGATGTTCCAGCAGGAACGAAGACTTGCAATGGCACAGTAGAATTTGAATGACTAGAAACCACTTCAATTTTAAGTTTGAAGGTAACAATGTAAAATCCAGGTAATCAGATAACCATTAATTCTGTAACCAGTTTAAATGTGAACTAGTTCTAACGCTACCATATTAATTGTTTTGTGCCCATTCCAACTTCAGCAAAACTTCTCCTTTTTCACCCTGTGATAAATTCCAGTCATGTAAAAGTGGATATTTATATACCTTTCTGAAACAATAAGAGTAACATTATTTCAAAATTTGACAGATAGACTGCACATTAGTAGTTCTTAGTTGGTTATAGAGTGGCCTTAGCCTGAACTGCTCCTAGTTAAGCAGAGAAATTGAAAAAAAAGTTGCCATTTAAGAACAACACACCAAATATTCAATTTATCCTTAAAAAACTTTGCTGTCAAACATGTTTTTAAAAAGGGATTACTGAAAGAAGTTTTTCAAAGGAATTCAAATCATAATGGTGGCACACTGCAATCAGATGACACTTTTTCCTGCTGTAGCAAAAACGTTCAGCTTATCCAGAGAAGGAAGTTTATGAGGAAACGGTTTTTTTTTTTTTTTTTTTTTTTTTTTTAAGTAAGAAAACGGTGAACAGAGATTCCATTCTCACTGCTTAGATGTCTTGACATCTGTGCTTCATAGCTTATGTGCTCCCATTCTAGCCGAATTTTTAATTTACATATTTTGGAAGTAAATCATGGAATCATGGTTGGAAAAGACCTTCAAGATCGAGTCCAATTGTAATCATTCCATGTCATCTCATTTTCTTCCTGAACCATGTAACTCCTCAGCCCAGCACTGAGTGCAGAAGAGCTCAATGAATCAGTGCAGAGCAGTTGCAGCCGGACTCCTCTGTAGCATCAACCCGGGTAAAGCAAAGCAGACAGCAAAAGAGGTTGCCCTGAACAGGGGGATCAACAAACTCTCAACAGCTCCTTAGGAGGCTGAAATAAAAAATGCCAAGAAAAATAATAGTAACAAAGCAGCTTACACAGGAGGCCTTGTGGGAATGGTGAGAAGATACACACGTACCCACAGAGGCAGAAGAAGCTTTTGCAGAAACACAACTTTAATATGATAACAAAAACCTCACATCCAAGTCCTTCCACACAACTACTCAATTGAACCCTGCATTCCAAGCATCAAAAAGAAAAGCATGGCATAGGTCTATACCTATGGCAAAGTTGGAGATAAGCCTACCACTTGGGCTTCGTTCAGACTGTTGAGGTTGACCAGATCAAGTGACTCAGCTGACAGACAGAATGTGACTAAGGAGGAGATCGGCCACATTCCGCCAGCAAGAGCCTCCAGCCTAGGCAACTAATGTAAATGCAAGGAGGAAAAGAGAAAAAAGCCAAAAGCACACAACCAGCTAGGCAGAAATCTACCCATAGCGTTAATTTTCCTAGAGGGAAAACAAAGCTTACACCAAGGGAGACAGCACTTTGGTTTCAGATGAACAAGAACAAGATGTTTTACTTTTACATGCTTCAATTAAAGTAGGACATCACTTGAAATAGTCATATTGGAGATACTAAAATCAAATTATCAAATTTATCTAGAGAAAAAATATTTATGTATTTAAAGGATCAAAGCAAATAGAGGTCCTAAAATAACATTTGTCTAACATTACTTAACTGATGTCTTCCCTTCAATATAACTGAATCTTCAAATATTTTGTTCTAGTTCAGTTCAAATCGAAGATTAAACACAAGCCACAAAAAGCACTAATTCAGGCAGTAGGAATTTATAGCTCCATTTTACTCTTCTTGTTAATCCAGGTCAGAGTACATGCTGCAAGGTTCAAAACAAACCTTCAACCCGTTAGCACTTATTTTGGAAGGATTTTAAAAGAAAGCAGCTTCTTTGCCTACACCAGTGAAGAAAAACGTGCTAAAACTCAGCTGATATTTGCCAACAGATCCTTTTGGGGATTACTTACATAGGTGACAGGAAAAGTGAGATAGCCACAACTAAATAGCCATAGACAGGGTACACTTCAGTCCCAGATTACCATTGTAGTCTAAGTGTAAAAGGACTTTGCTAGTCCTGCATCTATTTAAATACTTGTTTTTTATATATATTTTAGATCTTTAACACTGTAAAGATATTGGTTCTGTAGAAGGCAATGCCACTGTCATCAGCCAGGGACAGGACTACATGATTTTATAGTAATATTAAATACATTCAATGGTTAAAGAGGGAAAAAAAAAGATGGGCTGATAGAATATGCACACAACAAGAAAGTGCTTAACATAATTGCTTTCTCATGCTCTGAAAGGCTATTCACGCATGTAAAAACCATTGCTTGTTATTGCTGGAGCTTTTTCAGGGTTTGGGGATTTGCAGCGGTTACTGGAAGCTGCGTTTCCAGCAGTGCGCAGACATCTAAGCAAACTCCAGTCACCAACACAAGACGCCTCGCATGGCACGTCCACACATCCCACGTGGGGAACCCAACCCGACCTGCCCCCTTACCCATCCTGCGCTCCCAGACTTTCACACCTCCTTCTAGACAGACGCTGCTTTCCACACCATTTCAACAGGTCTGCTTCACTCTGTACCAAGTCAACAGATGGACAACAAGCTAAGACCCTTTGAAAGGGTGAGGGTCATTGCTTGTGGGGGTAACAGGGCCCTGGAACAGGCTGCCCAGAGAGGTTGTGGAGTCTCCTTCTCTGGAGATCTTCCAAACCTGCCTGGACGACACCCTGTGCCACATGCTCTGGGTGTCCCTGCTGGAGCAGGGGGTTGGACTAGATGATCTCTAGAAGTCTCTTCCAACCTCAACTCTTCTGTGATTCTGTGAAACTAATATTTGCCAGGGTCAAGAGACACCATGAATCCAGTTAGTACCACATACAGAGTCTGAAAGTCACAGTGACACCAGGTCCCAATAACTGTGGCACTTGGCATTTATTTGGGGTGGGGGGGTGCTAAATGAGGGCATTTAGAAGTGCCAACACAACCTCACAAAGGGTTATGCGGAAATAACCCATGAGGCAGGAGCTGCTGATATTAATGCCAGCTCTGCTGCCATCCACTGTAGAAACACAGTGCTCTTCTCTTGCCCTGGACTACCTCTGGTAGGAAAGGATTAGAATAAGAGGTCTCTGAAGGTGCCGTTCCCCCCAGATCACAGCAAGAACTGGCACTGCGGGCAACGCGCAGCCCAAGGTTTCATGTAGCAGCTGCCACACGGCACCATTTTGTGAGACGCAGCTACAGCACAGGGCCGGGGCGGCCTGCTCGCACCGAGGCCCTGCTCCTGAGCAGGGGATGAAAGGAGGCGCCTCTGGCAGAGAGATTCAGTCACTGCAGTCAGCAGAGGAAGGATGGCGAAGGGGGAAACTGAAGTCCACGAGAGCTGCAGAAGGACAATTCGCAGCTCAGACGGGAGCAGACATGAAGAAACCAAACAAAAAACACCCCAAAATACTGGTGAGAGAACCAGCAAAACAGCCTAACTATTCACTAATGAAAACTTTGCTAATATTTAAGATCTTTATGCTAACGCATAGTTATTTTGTTACACATACAGCTATTACCTAATAGATATAAAAGGTCTTAGTGTTAGTTAATTGTTCAATAACTAATTGTGTCTACATTCAGATATTTAGCAATAAATGAAAGAATCACAACATTAACAGTCAAGTAAACTTCTCCAACCAATTCCTGTCTCATTTTGTCTTTGAGAAATTCTCAAGTATGAGCATTGCCCTTTAAAATATGAAGGTGTCAGGAACATTTCCAAAGTCACTGAAGTCTCTACAATATTTAGAGACTCCCTCTAACCTAAGACATTAATAGGTTATGCTTTATCACATGGCTAGGAGCCTTCCAAGGGCTCCTACCACCTTTCCTATCACCTTTCTTTCAAAGCCATTCTATAATCAGATATTAGATACGGTCCCAGCCTGAATAGTGGGCTAAACTACTCATCTATAATTCCTGATTAGATCTTCACCAAGACAGAAGTCTAACTATTTGAGTCTATTTGCCTCTACAAAAACAAAATCTCATTTCCATCAGAAATCAGGCTTCCATTGGCCTCAATCGAGACTCCACCCTACTTACGTGATTCAAATAAGTCAAGACTTGGACTTTTTGGTCAACATTTAGTGTGCAACAGATTAAGTGTACATCATTCTTCAGAAGAAATCTCTCTAGCTCTCAGATCACTTTTATTGCTTTACCTATGAAATAATCAATAGGTCAACACCATTGTAGTAATCTGGGACCAAGACCCAACTTCCACATTAACAATGTTATTCTAGAACCAAAAAAATAAAGATTTTATGACAGCTTCTGATGAGTACCATGCATGAGCAGAGCTGATGGCAGTAGCGGTGTTTAACATTTCATAAGCTAAAACTGAGATAAGACTGAAAAGCCCCTCTTATGCACTCTATACTGCTCTGATGTCTGCCTCCTTGCTATCCATGTTTCCACTGGGCAACATTTAAGTATTTATTAAATGAAAAATACCACTGTCAAACTCTTGCTCTGCAGAGAGGTCTTCTCGGCATTTCCCTTTGCAATATCCAAGACAAGTGCTTACAGGTAGCAAAGTTGTAAGGAGGCCAGCACAGAGATTAACTGCTGGGTTTCATTAAAGGTGAAAAGGGAATAGGGGACTGTTCCAAAGGGAAGCAGTGAACAACCACTGCTGCCGAGGAATTCCCCAATGGCTTCTCCTTCCTACTTTCCCTTTCCCTTCTTTTCTCCTGAATTCTCACAATTCACCTTTTGATTCAGGCCGAACATTGATATGATCCCAGTGTTGCCCAACACTTCTTGCAGCCATTTCATTGCTTCACTGCAGGTGTAGTTCTCTTATTTTATTTTTTTAAGGAGTCAGACTGGTTTGACAGAGCTCTTACCACCTCACCAGGGTGTGTTTAGAGGAACCCAAGATAAGCCTGGCTATCATAGCAGCTACACATGGTTGCTATGTGCAGTGCCCAGAGGTAGGATTTAATTACTAGTCAGAGGTAGCCAAGCCCCCTCGTTATTACAGGAGACAATAATAATTAGCTTATATTTATTATGACATCCTCACAGAAATGTTAGTGTGTCTACATAAACAATCCCATACCCTGCAAGGGTGAGGCAGATTTTTTCCATGCAGTTTTCACATTCACACCATTTAAACATCTAAAAGCTGAATCCTCAATATCACTCAAACTGAGCTGTTTTTCCAGTAGCAGTAGAGAACACCATGCCACCAAGTGTCATGCATTCTTTTCTAAAGAAAATGAAAAAGGGACAAAAGATTTTCGCAACAACTAGTAGACACATGCTTCCTCAAAGCAAGGAACTCAAGCCCTGTTATAGAAGCACAGAGCTTCCAAGCTGTAGTGGGCTAGCTCACTTCTCAAACTCTCCTCACACCTATGGATAAAGCAACCTCAGATAACTTGCACCAAGAAGTTCTAAAAGACACAGAGAAAGATCATACCAAAAAAGTTATGTTGAGAGCTACAAAAGACTCAGTCCCATTCAGTTGTAGCATGATGATTATATATTTTAACACAGGAAAGACCTTTTGGATTATACATGCATATATTTGAGGTCATTTTCATGTCTTGTTTAGCATCCTTTTGTCTTAAGAGGAGTGTGTTAAATGAGTAAAAATGACCTACAATCCCTGTAGTTGGAGCATACCTATGTCACACGAGCACGTTTTTCCTCTACTGGGGCGGGGGGGCCTTCAGCATTTCCACCATCCCTGGCAGCGTTCAATAAACTTGTAGATGAGGCACTCCAGGATGTGGTTTGGCAGGCATGGCGATGAAGGGCTTAGTGTTGGACTCCATCTCAAAGGTCTTTTCCAACCATAATGATTCTGTGATTCCATGTTGGAGCCACAACAGTTTCCGCCTTTTGTGGCTTGCAGGCTTCAGGGGAGCTCAAAGCCTCGTCCAGCAACCAAGACCAAGCACAGGTTTCCACATTTCCCTCTACACGTATTTCTTGAACTTAAGCCAATTGCTGCAGTTTGATCTGGTAAATGTCATTTCTATATTATGATTTTTATCATTTTGTTTATAGCTCGATAGAGCAGTTGAAGACAACAAAAGCAGAACTTGCATACATGCTTGGTTCACTGAAGCACAGCAATGTGCATGTTTTTCATTTGAGAACTAGTTAAGAAAATAATGGCATTTTGCATCAGCAGTGCCGTTCCCAGTGTAAGGTTTAATTTTATTTGGGAGCATCACCAAATTATGCACCTTTGGGATACACACACCCTCATAAACATCTTCTGACAGAAGAAGAGGTTGGGCACACCTTCAGCATGAAGCATCCACCAGACACACACACGCTGTTATTTGCGGAGGAAATTATCCCAGAGCGTGGGGCCAGTTGTCCACCTCACCCAGCATCCCCCGTATCTCACATGTTCACAGGACAGGAGGAGGGAGGGATGGAGTCTCCCAGCACTTTTATCCAGGATTTATGGCACAGCCTTCTACATGTTTCAAAGCACACAGATAGGGAGACCAGCAAACCTTTTTCAGTAGTTTTCCTGAAAGGGAAATCATTCCAGTAAAGGAGAAATATCATCCACCATCCTCCAGCCCCCACGTGGGAAAAAATACTTCAGCTTCATGCATAGCCTGTCTGCTGCATGTAGTAGTATAATGAAACTCGTATTCAGGAAAAGCTAGAATTAACAAAAAAGTTAAATCATCACTATGTAAATATTCATCTATTATTCCTAAGTAGATGTTCTTCACTAAGAAGATCTAAATTTGAGCCTATTTGCCTCTACAAAAATAAAATCATTTCCAGTAGCAATCAGGGATCAGGCTTCCATTGACCTCAAAATATCACAACTTCACCCTATTTACATGATTCAAGTCAAGACTTAGGCTTTCTTTTACCAACGCTTAGTGCAAATATGAGATGTTCCCTTTACTTTTCAGATGCAGTCTCATCTTCTTGAAATAATGAAATAATACATTTTATCCAAATTGCAGCATGTTTCAGCTGTAGGAAGAGCTCAGGAACCACAAATCAGGCCAGAGAAATCCTTGGGACTCAAACTTTATGATTAGAAGAAAGAGCAGGAGGATGTGGGACTAGTATGTAATGATTGCTTCCCAAGTACAAGTTACAGTCATCAGCTTGGGGAATCTAACTATGCAGTGACACAGAACACAAGCATGCCGTGTTTTTATTATAAAGCTAGAAGTCTACTGAGTTTTGGGACACTATTTCCTGAATACATACCACTTATTGAAGTCATAACAACCAAAAGAAAAGCTGAACTTGCATTAGAATAAGTGGAATTTAAGTGAAATCTTGCTAAAGTGATTTCCTTCTCCAGAGACTCTTCATTTAAAAGCTAAAGAAACATGTAATGTTACTAGCCCTTTCAGCTAGTTACTGAATAATAAAAGTTATGAGCTTCTGTAGAAGCTCATATTCTTAAGTAAGATACATAAGCACGCTATTAAACACACACACATCTTGCATGGGCAAGTCATCTCCAAGGCAGGTACCTCAGTTGAAGCGCCTGCATTTACACCAAGCAGGATTCACACATGATGTGCACGGTCACAAAATCCACCCGCCACTTCTCCTGACGTATTCTGACCTCTGCTGTTACAATGTGGAATTTATTTTGAGAATTATTTTTTTCTTAAAATACTTGCTCAGCTGAAGCAGGTTTTTAAAACCCCATGACAGTATCCTATGGAACCAAGTAGACAAAGTTATTCTTAAATTATCCTGAGCAAATAAAGGATGGGAGAATTGTGTTTTAATTTACACTGTGCAGAAGAAAACGTGAGCTTCTCCCCATGCTGTATTTCTATCATCCTGAAGTTTTGTTTTAAGGCAAGAAGATTTTAAGGTAAGAAGAGAAATTAACAAGTATTTGGACAGTCGAGAGCTCACATTACTGTATAAATACATGCACCCTTAAGGTTTCTTTTGGTATCCAGACTCAGCCTATTGCTACTGAGTTGCCAAGGAGTTTCCCTGCCCAAAAACACCCCAGTTGAGGCTTGAACGGCTCTGCATTTTGCCAGAAACCTCTTGGATACCAACAGACAGACTCTGCTTCACTAACAGGGGCCTGTTCAAGCAGCTGGATTTATGCTGACCATGTTCTTTATCAGCGTAAGGTGTATTTTGCTAGAGAAGTGCTCTGCTGCTAGAGCAGCAAGCTCTAGTTATTCACAAGTCTAAGGGTATTTGTTGGATTTGCACAGGCCTGGTTAGCAAAGAAATCATGTTCAAAGGACCCTAGGCATAAACAGCAAATAAAGTGCAAATCCAATTAACTACTGCTGTATTGACTGACAAGGTTTAGGGGCAGCAGAACACCACTACTTCTTAAATTACAAGTATGCTAGAAGAGGAGAAAAAGCAGAATAGAAAAAAGATCAAGTTCTGATCAAGCTCCAGATCTGTCAAGATCAAGCTCGAAGATGAAGATCAGGGCTACTTTTCAGCTTCCTTTTCTCTTTTGGCTAAGGAGTCTCCTTGCAGGCTTTGATCTTGAAGATTAAGGCACACGTCTATTGTACCCATCACAAATGCTCGAAGAACATGTGCTCTTCCTTTCCCAGCTAAACCACCTGCACTTCAAAATAAAACTGCATCTACAGCTTGTGTTATTTCTGTGAGACTTCCTGATTACCACTGGCTTAGGAGATAAAGTATTTGATCAAATATATATAACCAGAGGAATCTCAGACCAGCCATGTCTTCCAGCCAGAGAATGTCTTTGACTAGGAAACAAAGACAGTGGCAGGAAGAGAGAGTGCTTTAGCACCATGTTCTTTCTATCCTTGTGGGTCATTAGGAGAGACACTAATCCCAACTCAGCAGGTTCACCCCTATGCCAAGAACTCATCTACTTTGTAGCTTGAGGAGAGCTTTGTGATATATATTATCTCAAACAGTCACTAGATGTACACTAAGTAGGAAGAGCCATTTCTTAGGCAATAATTTGTTTCCAAAAAGGTCTATGTTGTGATCTTTACCAGCAATACTAGAATTAAAGAGGTTTTTTTTTTTTTTAATGCACAAACTATTTCTACCTTCATGCATATAGTTAAGTGAACTTTTTCAGTTGTTTTGTTCTCCCTTCTCCTAAATAAGATCTTGAGCTTGGGCAAACACATGGAGGCTTGTTATTAGAGGGGAAATGCTACAGCCTAACACAAATAAGTCACTAAACCCTGAAAGATTCTCCACTAGAGCAAACAGCCCAGCTGAAAGGCAGCCCAGCTCCTTACTTCACCACACAGATGCCCTGAGGACAGCCCGCTGGTTAACACCCCCATTCCCCTCAGGATCCTCCCGGGGTTTCTCTTGCCTTCAACCACAACCACCTGCTGCAACAAAACAGGAGGGGTCTCCAAGAATGTTACTGCAACAAATATCCTGCTATTAACAGCAGTGAGGATGCAAAGCAGTACCTGGTACAAAATACCAGAAGTGTCCCATAGGCTTTAACGTTAAAATTAACATTTTAAAGCATGGAATGACTGTAAGGGACGACATAACTCACTTTCCTACTCAAACAGTTTACCAACAAGGGCATTTTTCTGTGATACAAGACAGAAGCTGCTGCCCTGCTCTCAGTGTGCAGAAACTATCTGTGAAAATACGCAGAACTAGTCAGAACTATCCCGAAACTGGGCTCAAAATTTTATTTACTGTTTTAAAAGCTATTATAGAAACTCTGTTAAGCTTATTCAAAAGCAGCATAGGAATGATGTCAGTTTAACTCTGGGTACAAGAGAGTCCTATCAAGCACATGACAAGCAGCTAAACAGCATTAAGCAAGTAGTGCTATGATTCAATGGCAACTAAGAAACCAGAATTGAAACTATTAAAAGTGGAAAAAAGTGAAAATACCCAACTGGCACAAAAAGATAAATCAAGGCAGTTGCATTGAAAAACAGTCGGCAAGGACAAGAGAGGAAACTCCCTAGCCACTCCAGAGTGGAAAACCCTCCCCCAAAGGGCAGTCAAGTACAAGGAAGCTATAGAAATGGTTAATGAAAGAGGGCTAAGATGTTCAGATAAAGGACTGTCAGATTCATTGCAAGTAACAAGGTCACATAAAAATAATATATTCCTGCTTTGCCAGTGTAACTGGCCTAGTACACAAAGAGAAAAAGCAATAGGATGTGCTACAGATGGGTTTAGGTTATAGAAATGGCAAATGGCCTTGCTATTTCATTTATCTGAAAACATATTATGGAAGCACAGTCTAGGTAAGACTGAAAGGCCACAATGTAGTAGGAAGAAAAGAACATGCCTTTGAAGAGCAGCTGCTGAGTGACATCAACCTGCGATGATGCACAAAACAGGAGCCAGAAGTGACTTAAATTTCCAGGGTGCTTCAGTAGGGTCACTATAGAATTAGATGACTGACTAAGACCATAACAATTTGAAATCCAAGCCAAGAAGCTGTGCAAACTTCATGCAAGAAAGATTAGAATTCACTCTTCTACTGAAAAATTGGAGTAGTCATCTGAAGAGTAACAAAAGAAACTTTATCAGGGTTTGGTAAAAAGCTTATTCTTAAAACAGGACAAAAAACTGTACACATGCTCATGCATCTCAGAAAATGTTAAAAAAAACAAGTCACACACAGGCACATGCATCTCAGAAAATGTTAAAAAAACAAGTCACAGGCACAGGTTGTGCTCAGTTATCAACCCCATATCATTTTATGCGGTGCTGCTGCCTTGCCTGGTTACTTGCCCATTTGTATTGGCTCAGCAATTGCTGGTTTTGCTGGGACCCAGCAAAAATGGAGCCAGTTGCAGGCATTTCACCTCAAGAAAATCTAATAGCATCTAAATAAGAACAACAACGAAGAAATACATAAGGAAGAGCTGGAAGAAGTGAATTATAATTATAAAGAAGAGATGGGACTGAGATTACTTCATTGCCAAGCCTCCTAGAAAAGAAGTCATACTAAGAGGCTTAATTTTCAGCAAAGATCAAGTGTTAGGGGGGAAAAAAAAATGTAAGAGTTATGTTCTTAAGCCTGTTCTTAAAAATATATTGAAAATATATTTAAGAAATATATGCCCAAAATAGCCTAGGTATAAGAATATCCAAGCTTACAACAGAGTAGTCATGAATTACTTGACCTATGAGCTCCTTACAGCACAAAATGCAATTTCCACATCAGAGAGCTTATTCCTCATTCAGTCTCTCCATCCAAATGCCAAACTAAGAGAGCAAATTCTCAGCTAAGCGTGTACACATTTGCAGGATTGAGGGCATAAGACAGAACAGAGCAAGTCTTTTTTGTTGTCATTTTAGAAATCGACCACTTTAACTCCGGCTCAAAAAAAAATGCTCGACTACAAGCACAAAACGTCTGCACATGAATCAGCTTTAGGATGTACAGCGCAGCAAGACAAATTCACACCTATAACGCCTACCACGATCTGACATCAGTAGCACAACAGCTGTATATCCAAGCAAAACAAAAACCACACAGGTTTTTCCTCTCTCACAATTATCCATAATTAGACAAATCAAGATAATTACCATCTTTGAAGAATCATAGTTTAAGGGGCACTTATACTACCATACAAAACCCAAACAAACACCAGACCTTTTGTAACCCTAATGTTATGGTCAAAATTACATAGAAAATGATCATTTATTCAAATTTTGGAGATTAATACACTGGTTATGTCTACCCTATAAACTCTCAAAAGTTCTACTGCAAAATAAATTCTTCCATCTGGCCTGATGACTTGCTGGTGATGAGAAGGAATAGGCTGATGTGTGTTAGTGAGAACACTCAGAACCACCTAGTTGTTAATTACCGCATGATATTAATGTTACACAGATTAGAGTGGGTCTTCAGAGATGAGCTGAGTTCCTCTTTTGGCCTCAAACCGAGGTACCTCCTAAAACCACGTAAGAGAGTTGAGAACCACCAGCTCTTCCAAATAGGAAATTCAAAAGCTGCTCATCTAGAGCTGGCTCTCCAGAGCTTTTAAAAAACACAGCAGGCTCACATGTTTCAAATTATACACATAAAAAATAGAGCACAGTCAAGGCACTTTAACATAGGCCAAAGTCATACAGATAAGTCTTTGTCACAGGGTTAAAACCCATTGATGAATTTCAAATCTGCTCATATTGAAAGTATTTTTATTCTAGGTCTTCTACTTCCCTCCATCATTACATTTTAAGAGAACTATGGACCATAAAATGGTCAGATTAGCCAACATTAACATCTGTTTTGGACATCTCTGATGTTGTTGGCCTAAGTTTTCCTCACACTGTTCCTTTTACTCCTGGGCTTGGCAAGATGCTTCTCAGTCAAACAGGCCATTCAGTCCTGCTGGCTTTTACTCACGGCTACCATAGGTAGCTACTGAAGAGAGCAAGCAGCTTTGCGGAGGCATTTTGGAACCCAATTGGTTTATTCAATCCCATTCAAAATCTCTGAGCTCTGAGAACAGAAATCAACCTTGTTGGGCAGTGAGCTCAAGGCACAGGGCTAAGCAGGGGATCACAGCTCAGCCCCAGCTCTAGCCAACTGCCCTGGGGCTGAAACAGGCCCCTAAAACTCAACTTAGGGCAACAAATCACAAGGTAATGTCAGTTCTCAAACCCGTAACAATTACCTATGGAAACACTGACAGCAGTAAGATAAACCTAATGAAAAAGGGCTGTCAGCTGGGACTATCAGCTTTATCAGCCGTGACCAAAGGACAGATTTTGGATCAGTAAAGCAAACCCAAGCAAATGGCCCATCTTTCTTTCAGTAGCTTAGGAAGAAGTTCAAGTGACTTGAAAGTCGCAAGTTAAAATTCAATGATGCCCAGGACATCTAGCAAAGTTTACTAATATTTTTCCATCCTTCCATGCACAAGTAAGTCTACAATGTAGTTTCCCAAAACACTTTACCAAAACAATCCTGAAACTTGCACTCCCACAATTTTTTCAAACATCTCAGCTTGCAAAGGAAGATTTCCCTTGGAAAACAACTTTAATGTTAAGTTTACAATCCCTACAAAATATTTTTTGAAACCTTAAGTTATTGAACACCACAGTACACAGCAATGTAAGGCATTGCTATTTTAATGAAATCTGAAGACTTTACACAAAGGGAAACTGGATGAAGTGATAAGCATTTTGCCAGCTAATGAAAGCTCTTGTGAGCAAACTTAGGATACCAAAACCACTGCTAAAAAGAACACGATGGGGCTCCAAGTTCTTCATAATTCTTACCATAAAGTCACTCTGCAATTGTGGTACTTGAGGATGCACCATAGCGTGCAGTTTAACAGAAAGCAGTCAACACAAAATATCAGTTCCTTCACTGCCTTGATCTTACTTTTTTTTTCCTTCACATAAATGAAACATTTGTTAAATTCATAGCATCTGAACTTCAAATACACATTTTTCCAGGATGACATAGCAAGGATTATTTTAAGATGTTGGAATGTCATTAATCTGTGCCCCTTAGCTCTGCAATTTGTAAACGATTAGCTCTAAAGCACTGAAACAAAGGAAAGCCTGTCTAAGCCCATTTCATCAAACTATTAACATTTAATTTAAACACGATTTCAAGACCTAATGCCAAAAGGTAGGGTAAGCTATCTTAGACATATATATACACACACACACAAAAAAAGCTGGATGCATGATAAACAGCTGCAGGAAGGCAAAACCACCTTCATTTAAGCCTAGAAGTTGGCCCCTTTATAGTTTCCTAACTAATTTTCATTCCCCCTGACAAGTACCTACATCTCTGTAGATAAATACACCCTGGAGGGATGAGTTGAGCTTCAGTTGTCACTGCTTAATAATGAGGGGAGGGAGGAAGAATTTGATTAAATGTAACACTATTTGAATAGCTATTGTCCTGGTCCCAAGAGATAAATACGTGAATATTTAACAGCAGACATTAAACAGGGAAGATTCTTCTGCTGTGAGATTTTTCTGTTCCCGTTAGGATTTATGGGAAGTGGCAGATGTCCGGCCGCCCCGCTCCATCCTCCAGGATGCGGGAAGGGTTGCAGGAATGTTGCAGCCCCAAGATGGTCTCTATAAGAGCTTTCAGCTCGCAAGAGGTCACGAGACGTCCCAAACTCAGTGGAAGACAAAGTTAGACAGGAAAAGAAGTGAGGAGCCACAGAAAGTTTGTGGGAGCTCGGATCTAACCATCTTGTGCGAAGCTCTCACAAGAACAGACAGCTCTGGTTGTGCCAGCACAGACGTTACATTGCTTGGGTTTATTTATTTTAGAACTCCGAAACAAAACACACCTATGACTTTTTCCTCATCATTTCCAAACAATCCATTAAATGTCTAAGCTTTGGTCTGAAGTTCAAGGTTCTTTCTTTCTAGTTCTCGGCCAACCTTAAAGCAGCAGTAACAGGTTTTCATGCATCATCCACCAGGAAATTCAAGTTCGTTCTTGGGCTATTATGGAATATCTTTGTTTCCAGCTCATGTTTGAGGAACTTCATAATTTCCTACTCTAGTAATGCCTTGCTCCAGTTTGAATTCAAACGAGTTTAAACCCGAAGAGGGAAGCCAAAAGACAGCTCTGCATCACGGATGTTTGCAAGCATCAGCTGTGACATGGTACAGACCTGGGTGACCGGCCCCTTCTTTGAGTCACAGGGCACCCATGTCACAGCAGGCTTAAAGGGCAGAAAATAAGCAGGAGCTACATGAACACAAGTCAGACACAGGCAACGAGAGGGTTAAAATCCACCTGCACAAGCGGTTAACACTGGCCAGGTTTAACATTTGCAGGCAATGCCCTTGTGCTGGAAGTACCTGCCCTCAGGGCAGGGGAAGGACAGAGCTCATCCTCCCATCTCTAACTCAGTTTCATGGAAAAAGAAATACTTTAGTCAGGTAACTCACAGCTACTCGAGAACTCATCCTTTGCAGTGAGTCTTCCTTCTTCAGGAGGATGCACAAGCCAAAGCTGCATGGAGGGCAAGATAAACTCGGAGGGGAAGATAAACTTTAAGGATGATTGGAAGTTCTCCCGATTACATAAAGGAATAAGCAATTTAAGTGTCCAATTTCCAAATAAAGTCAGACAAGAGCTCATTTTTAACTAGAACAATTATTTGGAAGTTTAGGTCTTTATACACCTAAAAATTTTAATGAGGAAGGTATCTCACTGAAGCACAGAACCCAACATAGACCATTTCTAGAATATGAGAAAAGTGATTACAAATTTCTTTTCCTTAGCAAATATCTTTAAATCCCTGGTCAGAGATATTCTCATTCTCTCTCAGGGGGGAAAAAGTGCACACTGAAACCAACCAAAAAAGTTAAAGCATTGGGACACGCAGCCAGCTGCCATAACCACTGAACAGACCAAATGCACTTTTCTAAAGAAAGACATATTCAGCACTCACCATCTTGAATTTTTTCTGACCTCTCCCTTTCACCCCCACAAACTCGTTCTCTGCACAGTGAAAACAAATATTAACAACTGAAAAACATACAGAGTGCTTTTATTATGGTGGTAATTTGTGCCTCCGTTTCAGTTTAGCTGCTGATTTTTAGTTGCCCTTAATGCAACTGAAACTTAAAAGAAACTATTATCCAGGTGAGGCTCCGAATAAGCCTGCGAGTTATTAAGCTGGCAGCCTGATGCAGCCTTCAGACTTCAAAGGGCTCTTTGGGGAAAAACAGGGAGGGAAGCAGAAAGGGCAAGCAGGTCTCCACTTCATTTGGAGTAAATAAAACAAGTCCACTGTGTATTAGAAGACTGTTGTACCAAATTTTGCATGAGCTTCATGAACACTTTAAGAACCTGGCGTTATCCAGGTGTTTGAATCGAAGCTGACAGTAATTTGGAAGTGAACCAGCAAGGAGGTCTGTAACATGGAAAAACCCAGACAGAAGTTTCTGCTACTTGGCTATCAACAGATGCTTGGGCAGACACATCACCGCATTCCAGAGCAGCCCATGCCAGGGACTTCCTGCCAACTTAAGGGAGCAAATCTGTTCCCCCTGTCCCAAGCACACATGGCTAAAACTGTTTATGCTACTGCTCAGCCTTGAGGACTCTAATTTCCCTGGTTAGGAATATATATGCATGCATGTATGCAAAACTCATGATCCTCAGAGTCAGTGCTAGAGAAATTGCATGTTAGGATCTATCACTAAGTAAAGATGCTGCTGATTTTTAGGCCATGAAGAGACAGAAGAATATTTCCCTAAACAGCACTCACTGATGAAAAAAGAGCAATGGCACTTGCCTTAAAATTAACATCCTGTGACATGAAGAGAACAAGCCTTTAAGTGGAAAGCTGCCTAATGCAATTTCCACAATTATCATGTAATTTAAAAAGCAGATCAAAAGAAGTGCATCATTTGCATTTGCAAACATTAAGTTTTGGAGATCAAAGGCACCTTGTCTTCCCAGGCTGTGCACAAGCAGGTAGCTTGGCCAGGGTAATGCAGCTGTGCAGGGAACATGGGAGCATGAGCTGCTGCAACATTTTAGGCAGCTTTTTCCCCATTGCCTGAGACTAAAAACAGGCAGTATCTGCACAAGCACCACCAGCAAGTATTGCGTGATACCATATGGACTTGGGGGAAAAGAGAGGACTTGGGCATCTAAAATAGCATGACACGTATTTGCTGACTGCTCAAGAAGGCTCTCCCGACTGCCGAGACTTCACAGCTCTAGCCCAACCACTCTGATTTACTGACTTCTAGAACACCGTTTAAGCCCTCTTAAAGATTGTATCATCAGTCTTTGTGGTATCAACCAAAACCGTGTTTTCCTGCCAGTGCTGCAGTTTAATTATGCCAAAAGTTTAAAACAGAAGTTACACTGTGTAAATATTCTGAAATACATCTGTTGAATTCGATGCAAAACACAACCATCAGCAGCAAAAAAATGATGCTTCCATGTTTTAATGATCACTGGGAGTTGCTGCACCAGACTCTGGTCAAATACAGTGTAAGGTAGAAAGTGTCCTGGCACTTGGAGATCCAGGAAACCATCAAACATTAAGTTCACACTGAAGATTCATTCTTACTTCTGAGGGTCTCCCAGAAATGCAGCTTAAAACTCAAGACTAAAACCAGATTTTCTTGGCAGAAAACCAAAAAGTATATTATGGCCATAAAAACCTACACTAATACACACATGATGATTTAAGCTGGACTGGTAAATGGGAGATGTTCATGGACATTGAACAGAGGGCTAAAACTTCTCTCACTAAGTTAGGGAACGTGACAGCAATGCACACATATAGTGACATTCAGTATCGGATCGTTAGTGTCATCGAAACCCCAGAAGGTTTTTATTGCATGTTAAAATGCTCAATAAATCATGCTGGCCACACTAGTCAAACACAGGATACTTTTTTTAAACCCATCTCTCTCAAGCTCCCAAAGATTTTTCCTTAGAAGATTTTTCTTCTAAATCACAAAATCAATACTGTTTTAAAACCACACAGGATAGGACATGTAACTAAGTTTTTAACTCTTATACCATGGTACTGCACCTCTAATGCAGGGCAGGGACATGCAAGATCCACACACCTACTTTAAACAAGAGAGGGTTTAAATGAGCTTTTAAAAACAGCTTCCCTGATGCCCGCTTTTCATGGCGAGGATACTTATCTCTGTGACTAAGGTTGTTAAGATGAACAGCCATTATGGAGGCCTGTGTGCTAATACTGCTCTGGGAAACAGCCTTGCTGAGAGACAGGAGAACAGGTTAGAGGGGCAAGTTTCACACTTTAAATCTTTTCCAACAAAGTCAAAAAGTGGGGAGCAATACCCAGATTCTTCAGATGAGGAGAAGGAGCAACTGCATCCTGCTGACATTCACTCTCAGCAGCCCTGTCCCAAAGC
>NW_010580551.1:245903-268834 GCF_000705375.1 Tinamus guttatus | reverse complement strand
GGCCTGGAACATCTGCCCTATGAGGAGAGGCTGAGGGAGCTGGGCCTGTTCAGCCTGGAGAAGAGAAGGCTGAGAGGGGACCTGATCAGTGTCTATAAGTACCTCAAGGGAGGGAGTGCAGAGGACGGGGATGGTCTCTTTTTAGTGGTGGCCACTGATAGGACTAGAGGAAATGGCCGGAAACTGAAACATCAAAAATTCCATAGGAACTTAAGGAAAAATTTCTTACCAGTGAGGGTGACAGTGCACTGGAACAGGCTGCCCAGAGAGGTTGTGGAGTCTCCTTCTCTGGAGATCTTCAAAACCCGCTTGGACGCAGTCCTGCGCCACGTGCTCTAGGTGACCCTGCGTGTGCAGGGGGGTTGGACTAGATGATCTCTAGAGGTCCCTTCCAACCCTAAGCATTCTATGATTCTATGATTCTATGATTCTATGCCATTGCATCATATTCACTTCACCACAGGCCTAGATAAAAAACATCTCTGATGCATTGCATTGATATCCTGCTTTTATGACTTGCATAATTCTTTGCACAAAACTTCTGCATGGAGATTGAGTTTTGGTTTACTTTTCCATTTGTAAATTAGGATCCTTTTGTTGCTTTTATCTTCTCTGTATCAATCTAGCCTTAAACTGTTGTTCAAGGTGCTTCAACCAAGCAGCATATTTCATGGGAGCGTTATATGGTGCCTTAGCTGTACAAGCTGGTATGCTTAGTAACAAAGCTCAAAAAATAACAATAGATACTTAAACAGAGTTATTTTAAAGAATAATAATCATGAAATTCAAATTACTGTTTTTATATATATGACTAAATTAATTATTCTTTAGTCACAGAGCCATATAAAAGTGAACTGTTACGTGCCTCAGTGGCATTTAAAATTTTTGAAAGACTTATCTTGCCATCTAAAGAGTATTTTTCTAAATACTTTGTGATTTTTTTTCAGGGATCTTGTATATTAAATATGCTGAGGGACTACATGACTGCTGATGTGTTTAAAGCTGGACTCAAGCAGTATCTGCAGAGATACAGCTATAAAAATGCAAAAAATGAAGATTTGTGGAACAGCATGACAAAGGCAAGTATTTTTCATTCTCGTATATTCAAAGTTTGTAACTTCTCAGGGGTAGTAATATTTCTGTTAAAATACTGCTGAAGACTGTGACCAGTCCTGGTGATTTGTACTTATAAAATTATAGAGATGAGCAAGACTTTTTTTTCAGATTTGCCCTACTGTAGATACCGATGAAAGCATATTACAAGGTGATAACTTTTGCAGAAGAAACCAAGAGTCATTTTCAAATGGAGTAAGTGTCTGTTGTCTATGTTGTGACTCTTTTCTGTTACACTGCTATATGCACCCTCCAAAAGCATTCCTGATCACTTCAGCACTTCAAGTGCTGCGATAATTGTATGAAATTGTCTGCAAGAAGACAAAATCAAAAACAGTGTAATTTCTTATGTTCTAGTCTCAACGTACCTCTGTAAATTTACAAATACCCAGAAACTCTTCTGAAGTTCTTAGGTGGTCATTTCTGTTCCGTTGTCACTGTGCTTCATCTTCCTGTTCTTCTTGGGTATCTTTTTTTTCCCATGCTAAAACACAGCACTGGACCAAAAGAGAGGCTGTTGATGTGAGGGCAATGATGAACACTTGGACACTGCAGAAAGGTTTTCCACTGGTAACTGTCACAGTGAGAGGAAAGAATGTCCATCTGCAGCAGGAGCGCTACAGGAAGGGAGTGGATTCTCCTTCGTCCACAGAGTAAGCAAAATAGGAGAGCAAGCTAAAATAAACAGATGTATTTGGGTCTGCACTGGAATGAGGGAGGCATCTCATTGTTTTTGTGCTGCAGGAAAAGGCATTCCTCACCTTTTAGACTAATGCAAGTTGAAGAAGGTTTTGTGAAGTTCCATTGTAAAACAAAGCTCTTCTTTTTTGCAATAGGTACTTGTGGCACATTCCACTAACCTACATTACCAGTAAATCTGACATAGTTCAAAGATTTCTGATGACAACTAAAACAGGTAATTGCCTTTTACAGTGATTAATTTATTCAGAGTTTATTTGCAAGTCCACAGAGTGTTTTGCAGAATGGGGAACTGGAAATGCTCGGGCAAGAGAAGCACTTTCTTTTGTTATCAGTATGTCAACAGCATCAAGAACCTCCTAATATAATCAGAAATTGTGTTATGGTTTTCTTTAAATCCCTGGAATGAGAGTAAGAATTGCTTTTACACTGCATTATGTTTGGATTGCACATAAAGAGAGTTCTTTTGTTTGTTGGTAGATGTCTTCATTCTTCCAGAAGAAGTAGAATGGATTAAATTCAATGTTGGCATGAATGGGTATTACATTGTGCACTATGAAGATGATGGATGGGATCGTCTGATTAACCTTTTGAAAGAGAACCATATGGTGATTAGCAGCAATGACAGAGCAAGTCTCATTAACAATATCTTCCAGCTTGTGAGGTAAGAACTTAAGTCTGAAAAAAATACAATCTCCGCATTTCTCAATATGTATCACTGAAGCAGGATATGTTGATAGTGTATATTATTCATTAAATCTTTTATGAAAACTGAGAGCATTTTCTTTTCTCACTTTCAGCAATGTATACTCAGAATTACTCTTTGATTGCAGTGGAGTTATTCAATTCTATTAAATGAAATAGACCCAGGTGACAATCTCACTATCTGGGCTCTTGTTTTTGAAAAGAGGTGGGGTTTCAAGCAAGGTTCTCTGTGAAACTTAACATTTAGCATGTTAATTTAGTTCTTTTTAATTCTAACATGTTAATTTACTTCTAACACTTTAATTCCAATGTTCAGTTTAACTAGCTTTAACTAGTACTTTTTTATCTTCTCTCATCTTCTTTAGAATAAAAAAGTTGCCAATTTCCAAAGCTTTTGATTTAACTTTATACCTGAAACATGAGACAGAAATCATGCCTGTATTCCAAGGTATGCAGGAATTGATTCCCATATACAAGCTTATGGAGAGGAGGGACATGGATGACACAGCAAATCAGTTAAAGGTAAGATGTTAAGTGTCTAGACCTCTCTGCCTCTATCCTGTAAAGCCCACTTTGAAATAGATCTTTATTACTGCACTGTTTTTAGGAGTATATAGTCAATCTGTTCAAAGACCTAATTGACAAGCAGTCTTGGAACGATGACGGCTCGGTGCCAGAGAGAATGCTCAAGCACTCACTCCTGCTCTTCGCCTGCGTGCGCGGCTACCAGCCCTGTGTGGACAAAGCGCAAGAGTATTTTGTGAAATGGCAGAAGTCCAATGCAACTTTGAGGTCTGTATTGTAACGAATACCATCCTTTCTGATATTCTATGTAGTGATACTACAGTTAATTTACTGAATGAGCTAAATCTCAGATTTTTCTGCAGTCCAGAATTAGTCTTTAGAGTGTGTCTGATGGGCTTCAACTTCCAAATTCCTCCCCAGTTTGACATACGTTACATGCCCCAAGCTAGCACACATCATGTGTTACTCCACAAATTGGTTTGTTAAAGATGTTCTGGAAAGAGAAAACAACACCTAACTATATTCCCTCATTTATATGCATGAGGATTGCCCTACGCCTGTTGTATAAATATGTCAATTACTGTTTGTGGATTTCCCTTAATTTTTATCTCACAGGAACTCCTTAAAACATACTACACAAGGTCTGTGAGCTCTTCTGGGAAGGCCAGAGACAACCGCATTAGTATCTGAATGGATGTGCTAAAAGATAGCCATTGAAAAAATACACAAAATTAATGAAGAAATAAAACGAATAATGAGCCCAGTATTTTTGGAAGTTGGTTGCAAGTTACTGAGATGCTGACCGAGGGACACTGTTATTTCTCAGCAACAGGGCTCACTTTCTAATAGTCTGTAGTTATTGGGTGAGCATTTCCTAAGGAATAGTCTGTTATGCCAATTTGCAGTGACATGGTTATGTTTCTACCTAAATACTCTTAAATACACTCTTAAATATGATATGGAGAGTGACTTGGTACTCACTTTGTTGTACTACTTTGTTGTAGCTTGCCAACAGATGTGAAGACAGCTGTGTACACTGTTGGAGCACAAACACCTGAAGGCTGGGATTTCCTCCTTAGTAAATACAGGCTGCATTCATTCAACCTGGACAAAAATCAAATTGCTTTGGCGCTCAGCCGTAGCAGGAATAACAGCAAACTCCAGTGGTGAGTAGCATACTACTTCTGAACAGAAATGTGTTTGGAGAAAGATGTGCAATTACTAGCTGTCTTGTTTAACAGCTTTTGAGTTTCAGGATTGGTAAAATGCTTTACAGAGTTGGTAAAGGAAGAGGAAGTAGCCTCAGGCTTTCATTTCTGGTTTTTGGTGCCAGAAGCCACTGTGCTTGCCCTTTGCAGTAGCAAATGTAGACAGGATGAAATAAACTAGCTATTCAGATCCCTTACCTTCATCTCTACTAAACAACTGTAATTGTGGACATAATAAATGGGATTTATGGGTGTGGCCAAGATGGATATTGTAAAATGTTGAAGTAACTAACACAACTAAAATGGTGTGCCACGGCCTTTAGAAATGCAGATTCATATGACTGCAGAAAATACTAGGAGCACAGTCTCTTGTCAGTGTTATCTATGGGTGTAAATAATGCCCGCTTCTGTTATTAATTCTTAGGTTAATGGATCAAGGTCTGCGTGGTGACATAATAAAAACACAGGATCTTCCCTATATTATTGCGTTTGTTGCCAGAAACCCATCTGGCTATCATCTAGCTTGGACATTTCTAAAGAACAAATGGGAAAATCTTGTTGAAAAGTAAGGCACAAAGTTGTTCTACTGCTCTCTCTACCCCTGAAGTACTTCTGAACTCATGCTGCAACAAAACTGTGCATTTTCTAAGTATGGGTGATTCTTCTTGCCAGGTTTGAACTTGGTTCACAATCCTTAGCCACCATTGTCAGTGAAGTGACAAATCAGTATTCTATGAGGTCGCAGCTCACAGAGGTGAGTCCTTAGATTAGCTGCTCTGGCTTTTTTTAAAAGAGTTGTAGTTTAACTGAAACAGAACCTTGAATTGAATTTTACCATCCTAAAACATGATCAGTGTTGAAATACCAAGATACTAGCCTGCCCTTTCCTTGGCAAAGATGACAGCAGTGGTGGGTTGAATTATTTAGGGCAGAGTGGCGTCCATGTTAAGGGGAAAGATGGCTTTTGTTTAAGCAGTGGACTAAAAACAGTCCCAATGTGTCTGTCAGAATGATCACGCTAATTATTACAGTTGTTGCTGTTAATATTTGCTACCCACTTTTGCAAAGTAATGAGAAAACATGCTGAAAATTATTTAAAAAAATATTTCTTCTGAACATGGACAGAAAAGCTGAAGGGCAGTGATAAATATATCAGATTACATTTTAAATGTTATATTTTCTTTAGCTGTGGAATCAAGGGAAATTTAAAAAAAAAAAAACCTTCCCAAGGCAGTTAGAAGAGGGGCAGAAAGAATCAGTCACCCAAGCAAGTGAAGAGTTGGTTCAAAATTTTAAATTTCCTGCTGCTCTTCCTCTGCATGAATTGACCCCCATTGCCTTTTCATCAAATGTTCTTTCACCTTTTTATTCAACAGGTGAAAGAATTCTTTGACTCTCTGGACAAAAAAAGTTCACAGCTTCGTTGTGTCCAACAAGCTATTGAAACCATTGAAGACAACATACAGTGGATGGATAGAAATTTCGAGGAACTCAAAACATGGCTGCAAAATAAAAAGCTATAAAACATTATTTACATTTGCCAAAAATAGCTGAAAAAGCACTGAAAACTCAGGGGTGGAGAGAGAGCTAAACTTGTTTCTTTAGGAGTTTCAAGGGAGTCTAATCCTGATGCTCAGTAATTGTATATTCCAAGCAATCCACAGCACTGAAATAAATCTAGACTGCTTGTGATCACTTTACCATGTAGCAGTTTTAGGAAAAAAGCAACTTGTTCATTGTCCTCTAAGTTAATGGGGATGGGGAACCGATTACTGGAAATCTGAGATCAATTTATTTATTCCGAAAGAACAGAAACTATTTACAGAAAAAATAACAAGGTGAAACTTTTCACCTGTGAATGCCTATCCTTCCTCTGTCTTTTCCACAAAGGTCTAGCTAGTTGCTTTACCTAATACTTACTTAAATAAATTGAAATTACGGAGCAAAGAAATTCTTGCTTTCCCTGGGCCTTTATCCTTGCAGTCTGTGTTGCAGGAGACTAATTTTAAAAAACAACTCCAGCATGCCAGAATTAGAAAATCAGTATCAATTCTAGTTATCACTGAATACTTCAAAATAAGTATGGTAAGGGTAAGTATAGTAAGTATGCAAGCTTTCTTTTAGTGTTTCAGGTGTGGAGGCAGCTGGTACCAGCTCGATCTCCGCCATAGTGCTGCAGACCTGCTGCTGCGGCCTTCACCTGCCCTCACCCCAGCCTGCTCCGGTGCAGCTGCAGAGATGCTGCTGCTGGCACTACCTCGCCTGCAGTCTTGATAGAGGGAAAAATTCCATGATGTTTTTATGTTAAGTTTCAGGAAATTAGTGCAATTTGTGTGGAATTTTTTAAAAGCACTCATTTTTGGTTAACAAGCAGTTTTAGCTAGAATTCAGAATGATCAGTAACCTGTAGCTCATTCCTGTAAGCAGAGAAATGATGACTGTTTTGCCCCCAAAAGATACTTCAGAAAGCTGAGCTGTACAGTTTTTTTTTTTCCTCTTTTCCTCTTAAGCAAGCTGTAAGTGACCTTCTCTGATCACTGAAATTATAGAATTTACTGTAACTAATAACTATTAAAGAAAATACCAAGTAACTATCATGTGTGCCAGCTTTTGCCAGCGCCTTGTCCTTTGCCTCACAGCCAGACAACGCTACCTGCACAGGATGTTGAAGACCTGTTTTGTTAGAGCTCAGAAAGCCTTTTGACATCTGCTAAGGACAGCCTAAACTTCTGTCACAGAACTGTAGATAATTTTACTTCAAGTTGCTGCATCATTCTTGTGCATGGGAAGAAGCTCGTATTTCAAAATTCATTAAGGGATTCTGTGCCTCACATATATAATCACTTATGCCCTTATTATGGTAAACATTCAAATTGTTCTACAAGTTTTATTTTCTGATTTCAATACAGCTGAATTCTTGACTAATTCTTGAATTATAATGCCAGTGGAAACTCACTGAGCTACTCACCTACAAGAAGAGCTAGGTGCACACCTAAAGCAAAATTTTTTTGGGGGGGAGGGCTGGGAATGGAGTTAAATTTAAGAGATAATTGAGTCTTTGTTTAATTGATAACAAAGAGGAAGAGCTGAGAACCTAGTATTTTAGGTATTGCTGCACTCCTTGTAATGTTTTCAGAGTGAACGGGAAAAAAAGCAATTTAAAAGAACATACTCGTTCACCCTTCTAGACAAATTATTTTTGTGTATCACTTTTACCCTTTGCTCATTCTTTTCTGCTGCTATTATTATCCATCATATACATTTCATTTTCCTACATTAATTGCTTCATTTTCAGTTGTAATTTTTCCAGCTGCTCATCTTTCTTTGTAAAAAATTGCTGCAGGGCCCTCACCCATACAACACTCCCTGCAATTCCCTAACCCCTTTTTTCTCTCCTCTTTTTTTTCCTTTCTTTTTTTTTTTTTTTAATTAAAAGCCGCATTGATTATCCAGCAAATAAACAGAGTCCCTGCAGCACCCTCTCCAGAATAACGATAGGGGCTTTGTCACTTTTCCTTGCTAATGGTCACTGAGTGAATTGCATGAGCTGACATTAATAAACCTTTTAGAACTTGGATTACCATGAAGAACACTGATTTAGAAAAACAGAATCAGATGACTTTTCGTATACTTAGAAAATTCTAAGAGTTACTAGCAGGGTTCATTAACTCCATCAAAATAATATGTTTCTTCAATCCCTTAAGACTCATTGTTTATCATTTGTATACATTATGTCATTGTGTTTTAACAGTGTCTGTTTGGAACTTCTCACAATAAATAATTTCATTCTGTTTCTGAAAACTCTTGTGCCATCATTTAGTTTAGGCTTTCAGCTGCTTTGTGTCTGAGGGCAAGCCTGCTGCTACAGAATGGGATGTTTAAGCTTGAAAAGCAGAGTGGAGGGAAAAGAAAGCAGGAGCTAGATCTTAACTCGATTATGAGGGGCTACAGGGAGCCTTGATGACACATTTTGTTGATTTTTTAAAAAGCTTTGTTCACTATTAACATGTTAATGCTTATTTTTTAAATTTTCCTGAGCATGGATGTTCTTATTTTGCCTTTTATGGGGCTATTTAGACAATGAAGAAGCTGAAAGAAACGACAAACATAATACATTCTAAAAACTTTATTAGTGTGACACAGGTTCTCAATACAGACCATTAAGAACAGTAGAAATTCTGATTCCATCCTAAAATCTTTGGGCTGTCTCTGTCTGGAGCACTAGATACTAGAGTCAAGATTTTGATATCCTTACAGACACTGTCCCTAACATTACCCTCCTCTGTAAACAACTGGTGAAGTAGCATACGTGCGTAAGGATGTGCAAACACGTATTTTACAGGTAATTCAGACAGAGGGAAACCAAGTGAGGCCCTCAGCACACCGAGGTGCTACAGGCCGGTCCACCTGCAGCAGCCTTTGGTGCCTGCGCCCCTATGGAGCGGCTTCATGTTCTGCTGCTAGTGCAGCAGGAACACTGGCCACGTGCGGGAACAGTGCAAAAACCTTCTCTGAGTTTCTCCTGAACCTCTGTTAAGGCTCCTGTACCTTCGTTTTCTCCCCTCTTCCATGATAATAATGGTCTATAGTACATGATGATTTGTATTTGGATGAAGTCCTGAGCCGCCTGGAAATACGAGATAAGAGCACAGTTGCAATTTGAAGTAAACAAGCAAGACTCCTCCTTTCCTAGTGGTTTTGGAGTCGTCGTTCTAACCATAGTTAAGGCATAATCCAAAATGTATCTTTTCCATTAGATGTTGTTGAAGCATTTAGTCACCAGTTTCTCATTCTTTAGATGTCCACAGCTGATCTATGGTTTCTTACCAGCAGCTGCCTTGAGGAAGCGCAGCCAACAGCCAGGCTGAGGACAACCAAAGCTTATTATGTTCCAAGATCCCCAATGCATTTCACTGCAAAGTTAAAAATGCTAGCGCATACTTAGAAACTTTTCTGAGATTTACAGGCACTATGTGAAGTTTATGTGCAAAAGTTTGCATTTTTTTCTCTTTTGGCATTGCTATTAATTTATGAAATATATTTCTTACAAATATAAAGCATGCTTTCCCCATATCTCCGAACTGAAAAAAAGCAATTTAACAGTAAGTTTTCTACTTCTGTAGAAAACTACAAAAATTCAAAATGCAGCAGTACAATAAAATGAATGGCTAGAAAAAGAAAATATTTTAAAAGAAAATATGAAAAGCCTCCAGCAAATACCACTGTACAAAAAAACACCCAAAATAACCACATGCTTTTTGCATCAGCATTTGTTCTTCAGGAATAACTATTCAGCAGCAGAAAGAAGACTTTGTATATCATTTGCCAAGATCCTGAAAGAGAAAAACATAAACAAACAAACAAAAAAACAGGAAAGAAATATTAAGTGAAAGAAGATAAGCGTAAAAGACATTAGCTTGGAAAAAATTACCAAATAGATGTCAGAAGAATAGTCAGAAACATGTTCAGGGAGAGAAAGAAATCCCAGAAGAGGTAATACCAAAAGTCATTAGGTCTTGTTCAAAAGTTATACTACAGTAATACACAGTTTGCTATGAGTTCCAGAAGTGGTGAGTATGAGAGACTGTGATTACCTACACTTGTATTAACCATGGGATCAAGCTAAATATAAAGATATATACAGTAATAGTGCAACAAATGTACAGAACAGCACCGTATTTAATCCAAGATCAAAACACTAAAACCTGCTCTTCTTTATCAGCCTAGCTATATTTGTGTGTGTCCAGAACAGATATTTCAAAACTAGCCTGGCAGAGAAGTAATGGGATGAGGTCACTGTTCCACAGACAAAAATAATCAGTCGGAATAAGCTTAGTTTTATTTATTCTGTATAAAAACATCTGAGGAAACAGTAGGAGTGTCAAACCTTGGAATACTTCAAGTTATATAAAGTGACGGATATTTAGCTAAAGGAAGCAACCCTTCAATGACTGTGGGGACAAACACAGAGAACTAGAAGGCCTCTTTCTGCTTAGGATTCTCCAAAATGAAGTTCAAAATCTTTCCAAGTATTTTCCTCTAACTGTGAGCCCTCTCACAGTTAGGAGTAAGGAGTCCTCTCACAGTAAGGAGTGTCCCCGAGACTTAACCTTCATAACACTTACGTAAACTGTCTTTATAGTAGTTCAGAGAACAGACAAGAACTCTCACCCAGTAATGTTAGCGTTTAGCTTGTTTTCTGCTTCTCAGATTTGCTGCCGGAGGACTGTTCCCTTGCCTAAAGAGAAAAAGATACGTGAGATAGCTTAGTTCCTAGTTCCTGACTAAAATCTGAAACAAAAAAGTGATAGATACTCATATAAGGTCACAGTTCAAATGTAAATGTGATGTCCATGAGAAAAATACTGATAATTCAGCAAGAGCATTTGCATACTTTCGTGTATATTTATCTTCATTTTTCCTCCATTGCTTGTTTTATTTAAAGGTTGTGGTTGACCTTTTCATACCCTAGATCTCCTATCACCTATCCTATGCTGCAACTCCGATCCACAATCACCACTCAGAACTAAATAACAACTGAAAAAAAAATTAAGAAAAAAAAATAAGCCACATATCCTTCTAAATAGGAGTTAAAGCCCTCTCAGTTTTATCTTCAAAGCCCAGTAACGGCTCTGTTGTTACACAAAAGCAACTGGCAGCAGTTTTATATAGAAAAAAAAAACTTCTATCCTCTACTAACTTAAATGCAATTTCTAGAGCAGATATGTTATCAATTGATCCAGATATCTATCTCACTGGATAGCTAGAGAACAACCTGATGGGAGACACTTTTTTCTAAATGCATTTTTACCAAAACCCATTTCTGATCAGAAAGGAGAAAGGCAAGCACATTTTTTAATAGAAATTACCCACCTTCCTTTTCTACTAGATTCATCTTGCATAGTTATTTAGGAATATGTGTAGGCTTTTATTCATTTTAAAAATTAAATCCTGATAAAAATTTGGGATAAAGAACCCTGACTTGCTCTCTGGTAAAGAAAACCTACCTTTTTAGGATCTTTGGATTTTCTTTCTTCCTTTGGGGTTGGCTTAGTGGTGGTGGTGTTTTTTCCGCTTTTGTTCTACACTCCAAGGAACAAAATAATTACTGTTACAAACAGATCACTGACCTGCCGCAACCAATGATTTTTGATGTAGATTTTAAGATGGCAGAGTTCAATTGCACATATAATTATTTTCTTAATCCAAAGGATGCTAGAACCTTGAGCCTTCCAGAAATAAAATACTAGGAAGATCAAGGTATCAGAAGCAAACAAAAATAGTATAGTTCATATATTTGGTCAGATTTTGCATTTAGTGCAAAGCAATAATATCCCATCAGAAGATCTTGCTCCTAAATTCACAACCAAATAAATTACCCTCTACTGTACTTAAAAACTATGTTTCAAATGAGCCATCTCAGGATCAGCTGTGTAGGTAAGCCATCACTGAGAGCAGATGGTATCTCCTCCAACATGAACCACGCAGAATTACAGTTTTGCTTCCGGATAAGAAGTTACCATATGTTCCTATGCATAGCGTTGAGAAAGTAGTGATTCAAATATGCCAGGATGCCAGCAACTACTAGGAGACTCAGCAGAAATTCAAAATATACAAATATACATATATACACCAAGCAACTCTTCTTGAGAGAAAGAGGGGAAGATCAACAGATTGCACTGTGTGAGTGAATGTGAATCAGAAAAGTAGCTTTCTTCAGTTCTCAAACATTTTCATGTGGGAACCATTCAGCATTTGTAGTAACCTTATTGTTTATGAATAAAAGGGCATACCAAGAAAAGGCCTGAGTTGCTACTGACCAGAAAGTACTGAAGCTATATTTTTCGAGGTATGAAAATGCAAATTTCTACTGCTCTGCAGTGGTCAAGAGAGCTATTTAGGGATGGAGTCATTTCCTCCTGGGAAAGGCAGCCAATCTGAATTGTAGTTTCAAGATTTTTTGTTTGTTTGTTTTGTTTTCTTTCAGAATTCTCTACTCAAATCACATCTTCTAGCCAGTCTTATCTCTCCAGAAGATGCTAATTACCTCAAACCTCCCTATCCCCAAATATTTAATACCTAAGAAGAAAATTCAACCTTTCATTAAGACAACCATTACATCTTAACAGTATCTTCCAAAGAGGCCACCTTTAAACATAAATTGTAAAGAAATGTAAAGAACATTCATGAATTAGTGAATAAATTAATAAATACATATGTATACATTATATTTTGGAAGATGGCAGAAAATGTCCTACCTTTGAGGGCTGTGGTGTGGCAGGAGTCTTTGCACAGGTATCAAAGTCACCTGATAGAGCATCAATGGCTGCAGAGTCATCTGCAGGTTTCTGCAAAAATTATGATTCTCAGTCATACAACATGCAGTGCTTCCTGACAGCCAATTATGTTTTTCAGGAATTTAAGTCTGTTTTAATCATCCTTTTCTTAACAAAACATTTCGTAGTTCTACAAATACGTTAAAACAGAAGTATCTATTTAATGTTTCCAAACTACAGAAGCTTTGGATACCGGATCTTAATTCTTGGATCTCAACAGTTGGATTGTAGTATGTTATTCACCAAAATCTACACTTACTATGAAGCATTAGCCTTAAGAAAAATCTTACTATCCACACTGCTACAGTTACTCACTACATTCAGCAATATTTGTGAGAATTTGCAGTAAATCATGCCTTGAGTCCACAGGATGGAACAAATACAGCACAAGAATATCATGAGTTTTACCTTTTTTTCCTTGGATTTCCCACCATTCTTTGCTGGTTTTCCTGTCTTTCCTGGTTTATCCTTGAAAAGAAGAAAGATTTTATCCTCTTTTTTAGCCATTCAGATCACAGAAGCACACACGCACACACAAAAACAAACAAACAAACAAACAAAAAGAACAAAACAGAACACATAACCTGAACTAATTAGTTTCTAGACTAATTTATTTCTATTTCCTATGTAACTATCTCGAAGCCACTGATCTATCTTGATAATCATACTCCTCCTGGAAAAATACTTTTGTGCCTTAGCTTCATATAGTTTCACGACGGACAAGATTAAGTGACTGTCAGTGACTCATTACAGTGAATGACAGTAAACAGCTGTAAGTACTTCATAAAGATAATCCCTATACAGTTCCCTACCCCAAATGTAAAGCTATTTTGAATAAGCATCATTATCCACAGTGTGAAAAATATCCTGTTCACTGTAATGCCAGACTTTTGAAGTGCTCTCCTTATTTGTTTACCTGGTTTTCCTGAGCACCTAAACCACTCTGCCTCTTTAACTGGAACGTCTACTGCTCAAACTCCAGCTTCTGCCAACTGTGTTTGGTTGGTTCAAAGTGTTTACTTATTCAGACTATCCAAATCAGAAGAAAAAAGGAATCCAAATCTAAAATCGTTGCTTTTTGTCTTTTTTTTTCCTCTTTGCCTAAATCATATACAGCATCCTGAAGAACTGTTCTAAACTCATATGCTCAATCCTAATTTGTAAATATTTACTCAGCAACACTGTTCTCCCCTGGATTCTAGGGATAGCAAGATTGGCTCCTACATACAAACTTCCAGAACTGCAATCAGAGAGCTAAATAAAAAAATAACAAAGCTTTGGCTTACTTGTTCGCCCGACTCCAGAAGTTTCCGAGAGTCTGGTGGGATAGTATCATCTCTTTCTCCAAGTTTGTCTCTGTGCTCAGACTTAGCCTTTTCCTGAAAGTATTTAACAGCTATAAGATACTAATAAACAACTGCAGTAGTTACAGGCTGCTCTTCTCTATTATGTATGATATCCGTATTTGACAATTAGCACAAAAGAACACATGAGGACAGCAACATTTTTTGAAACCAAGATGTCAGATTTACTGGAAATAACCATTCCACCAGGAAGAGTGCATTACTTTTCTAAATTACTAGTTATTAGATATATGCAACCATTGACAAGCCAAATGTATATATACATATACACAGCAACAGCACAACATAACAAAAAGGGTTATGTCAGCTGTCAGTTCTGCTTTTCAGTGATATGACTGAAAAACCTTACTCTGTGCTTCCATGGTGAACCTCATCCCTGCACTGCAGCACCTTGAACACAGATTCCATTTTCTTATGATGTCTTAGCTGTGATTCTGTCTGCCTGTGCTATAAGGCAGTGTCAAGCAACCACTCTGTAACCATATAAATGTTTTCACAAAATACCTCTGCACTATAAATCTGGCTTGAGATTAGAATAAAAAGTCCTTTTAGTTCCTAGCCTAAATGTAATTATGGGCAGCTTACAGTCTTTTTTTCCCCCCTCAACAATGTCATTCAAATTATGTACTTCAGTCTACAGTGCATTACTGCTACTATGCAGGGATGCATTCAATTTTCTCTGAGATTTGAGACTAGCAGAATTTTTCCACGTTTTTCAGTAAAGCATACATTATTGCTATAGTCAGCCTTCAGTATTAATGGAATGCTTTAAATTAAGGCATTTATATAATGTTAAGTAGAAAGATTAAAATTTAAAAAAAAATCAAGAATGAATAAGGAAAAAACAGAACTGAAATAACACATCCCTTGACAAACTTGATATTTGTGAGGTTATAAAATTCAACTAAGCTTGATAAAAAGGCCATAAAATTCATCTTGGAAACATGGCAAGCAACTTGAAAAACATTTAGAATAGTGATAGTAAAAGACACTGATGTGAAATTACTGCAAATTTCTCCCAACATTTCCATCATCACCTCAAAAGGTCTGAGATATACTAATTATTCATAAAACCCACACAGTCCCGCTGATTCAAGACTGTATGCAGAGAAGCAAAAAACCTTGAAAAAAATTCAGACTCTTCCATGCTATCAGTTCTCAGAATTAATCAGAGAATTGATTAATATGGCTACATAAGGTAAAATAATTAGTTGGGGTTTTTTTCTAGTTATCTTAATCCTGCATCTGAAAATTAGCTGCCACGTACTTGTACAAGAAGTACTGTGGTATACTGTGACATGCTACTCAAAGAAAAAGAAATCCTTATAAATAAATAAATAAAGTAACTACCTCAGTTCACACTTCCAGCACAAATTTCAGAACATCTTTTATTACCTTAACTTTATCCACAACCGGTTTGTTCTCAGCAGGATCAGGTTCTCTTTGTCCCAAGGAATCAGACAGGAGATCTAAAGCTTCATCCATCTCTTTTCCTCCCTAGCAGAGTATAAACATATTTGCAAAAGACAATCAGCTGTAAAAATAATTTAGTTCATCACCTAGAATAAATACTGACTAATGAACTGCTAACTTCAGCAAACAGTGAACAATCAAGTCTGGCTTTGTAATTGTACAGCGCTGCTAATAGTTGGAAAAAAAATTACAGGCCACTTAAACCTAGTAAACATATAATTTAAAGAAGGGCTTATAGAGTTGATTTTAATGCCTTTGTTACATGCTTTTGACATGTAAGTCGCACTGATACAATGAAACAGTTGTGGATGACTTGTATATTCACCTTGTAGATGACTATATTTATATTAATTCACATATTCATTTTGCAAAAATCATTATCAGTTAAGCAAGTGTCAGTCTGAATTCAAACTTTTAAGTTTGAAATTAATTTTAAATGGTTTTAAATGTAAGAAGTTTGACTGAATTAAAACTGAATTAAAATATTTTATCTTCAATATGTATGGTCTTCTGTTGATTCATGCAAATTTTATGCAAACAATTTTTAGAGAAGGAAAAAAAAGAAAATAAATGAATGAAACCCAGAGACAGGATTTCCTTGTAGTCACTTCTCAGATTGAAAACACCAGAGGGAGCTCTCATTGTACAAATCAAGGAAAAAAGTCACCTGCAACACTAGTGTTTAAAGAAATTGAGGAAAGACTTCCTTGGTATTAAAAAGGAGGTCATAGAGCTGCCTTTCCCATCATTAACCTTAAGCTCATTTTTTTAAGAGTTTCAAAGATGACGTTGCCACAACACCAACACCTATGCTAGCATGACTTGAAACACTGTCACCAGCTAACCACAAAAAGAACAGCGTGGCTTGGCCAAAGGCCAACCTGCCTAACAATGAAATAATTTGCAGATAGATACTGTCTGCATCTACTCATAGAAATGAGACGCACAAATGTGCTCATGTCCTCTGCAGTTCTGGAGGAATGAAGCTACTTAGAGATGGGCACTTCCCCCAGGTGATGGGTTTTTCAAAGAAGACTGAAACACACCAGTAAGTGACATTCAGACAAACAGATGAAGCAGTCTTAATATGCAGTTGAACATGAGGATGAAATGCTCATAGATTCTCAAATTCTTCCCTGAGGAAGTTTTTTTTTTCCCCTGCAATGGACTATATTAAGAGTAAATGATTTAAATTTACAACACGCTCTACTAGTAAAACCAGTCTGATCATACCTCCCATTTCCCTTTATTTCCTACTCAGGTCAGAGAGACGAAGGCCAGAAGAAAGTGTTGCTTACAGAAGTAGAAGTTGGAGGAGCTGCCGAGTGCACTGAAGAAACTGTAGCAGCAGAGACAACTTCAGAGGAACCTGCAGAGGAACCTGCTGATTTTTTACCCTTCTTGTTTTTCTGAAACAAAACACAACATTGTTGGTAGCAAGGAGCACAAAAGGAAAGAAACACCTATTAAATCCCATGAACATGAAATGTAGGTAAAGCCATAAAGTTTATTTGTAGGCTATTATTTTTCTTTGAAGCTCAGTCTAGCTCAGATAAACCCATTCCTGAGAAGTACTGCACAATTATTCAGTCTCTCAACTTATTCAGGTTCAATCTTTCGTCTCAGCTAAAGGGTCAAACCCTAGCTTAGTTGAAGTCAAGTGAAAAAACATTATTTAGGAAGAACTAAGATTTCTCCAAGCTTGTCTATATTCCTAAACAACACAAAATCTTGACCACTAAGCATCGATAATACAAGCAAATGGTAAAAAAGAATAGAACAAGTAACTTCTCTTCCCTCCTGCCCCCAATGAAAGCAAGAGAAAAAAAACAAGATCATTGAAATAATGTGAAAATTGAACAGAGGACCACAATCAAGTGTACTCACCTTTGCTGGTGTCGGCAATGGTGCAGAAGGGGCTGGAGAACAGGAAAATCCTTCTGTCAAACCCTCTAAAAGATCTTTTTCACTCATAGGCTATCATTGAATAAAAAGACAAATAAAAGTCTTTTTACCTATTAAAAGTATTAGTTCAGTCACAAGACAAGAATTCCATGGTATATCTCCATTTTAGAAGCAGATACTAGGAAATCTTACTAATGTTTAAGTAAGTAATTAACAGATAAAACAGTTATTTGGATATTTACTTATTTACCTGAGATTTTTCTTCAGGTTTTGGCAAGAGTGGTTTTCCATCTTTATCCTACAAAAGACAAAGCCTCTTACATTAAGAAGTCCTTAAATGACCACGCAGACCAAGTATTTTGAGAAAATGCACAGAATAAAACTACGCTTTGAGCATTTACTGCTGTTATGCAAAGTGTCATACTCAAATACAGGTCCCGTACCTTAAAAATATAGCTGAGTGCTGAAAAGCAGGATCCAAAACATAGGATCCTGAGCTCCCCTATTTATTGTTTCCACTTCCACAGAATTGGCATGTTTTATATGTAAATTCCCAACTTCCAGCTTTATATCAGTATTCCTAGATGCTGAGTGCAGAAGGGCTGCAGCTTCTCCAAGTGGCAGCTGTGGCAGGTGTTGCATGGGTCTTGGGTAGACCCAAGCCACCTGCTTGTGCCAAATAAGTCATGTGGCGATGCTTATAAATATACCAACCCTATGTGTTTTCCAGTAGGGATAAGCAATTACAATGTGTTAATTTTTCTCAAGCACAGAAAGCTAATGAAAGACTCCAAGTTCACTAATCTTAATCAAAATTATTTATGAGTAGATACCTGCACCTACACCTGCACCTAATGAAAGGTGTTAGATACTCGGGAACTATAAACCAATTTTTAACGGTATAAAAATGCCTGAAGTAAAAAAGAACATTCAATAATGAAATGGAGCTTCAGCTCGATATATACTGAAGAATGAAAGTAAGCAAGCAAGACTAATACAACACACTAATTACTTTTGCTTCGCTTAATCTGTACTCTGGAGGAATTGTTTCTTCATCTTCACCCAGTTTTTTGCAGTCTTCCTGTTTGGTTTTCTCCTAAAAGGGCAATAATAATAATAATAATAATAATAATAATAATAATAATAATAAAAAGCATACCCTGGCATGGATATGAGCAAGTTTTAAGTGTCTTCAGTCTACTGATTCTGATTACTTTTTAAATTCAGTCTGACTACCAAATAAAAATCTCAAGGAAATTAAAAGAGCCCTTTTGAGAAGGAGATGACTTCCTAACCCGTTTTTTCTTTGCCTGTTTCTTTCTGCATAAATCAGGATTAACTCTAGCTATCTCAGAAAAGATCCACAGAGTTAAGTAAATAGACAAATACAGACCAATAAGCACCGTACCTCTGAGCCCTAATGGCTCAGAGCCCCTTGGCTTGAAATGCAACAGCTATCTGGACTACATGCAAATAAAGGCTGAGCAGAGAAAGTGGTAGCCAGGTCCACAAAGGATTAACTCTATAAAAAGTCCATTGGAAGAAGACAACTTAAAAAAAATCTTAAGAAAGTGAATTTTGACATTTTCTACTGGCAGTGTCAGTATACCAGGAGAGCTGTCCACTATTTTTCACTGCTTTTGATATCATCTTGCTCATGATTTGGGGTTGCAAAAGGAGGCATTCAGAGTATGAACAGCATCCCACAATACAAAATAAAGGTATTTCAAGATACAGGGATCTCTCTTAAAATTATACTGTCACTGAAAAAAAAACCAGAAATACTTCCATGCAGTAGTCCTAATTTAAGCAGCTCCTCACAAGCTTGATTTCTTTTAAAAGAGGGCTAAGCTGCGTGCTATTTCTAATACATTTTAGTTCTGCTTTGCCTCAGCACTAAGACACTAAGCAGAACAATGGGTTTCACATGTAAATTTTGCTTTAAAACAGTGAAAAAAATCTCTCTAAATTTTTTAGCTAGAGCAAATAAAACAGCCCTGAATACAACTACATCAACAAGGTATTGTCCTGAATTCCGTGTATTTTTCTACCTTGACTTTATCCACAGCAGGCTCCTTCTCGTCTGGGTCAGGCTCCCTCTTTCCCAAACTACTAGACAAGGCTTCCAGCGCTTCATCTGCCTCGTGACCAACCTGTAAGAATATGGAGATAGTCAAACAGAACCCTCAGTTTGGAATTCAGTTGCAGCTGAAGCAACATGCTCATACAGACACACTATCACCTTTAGGCACACATTAAATAAAAGCAAATATTGAGAAATAAAAAAAACTGTAATGCCTCTCTCCACAGCTGTTTTTGCATGTTTGGTATCTGCTCAGTTCAAGGTACAAGGGAAATTCGAGAGACATTCGCTCCGTTTTGTAGAATTTGTCTTTTATTGCAGTCTTTATTGAGTCGGCAAACAGCATCTCTTTTACATCATTAAAGGCTAGAAAAAAATATGACAATCGACAGTCTTTCTCAGTTAAGAAGAATAAAGGAATTCCCTGTTCAGTTTGTATTTCACTTGTACCATGTTACTTGGAAGGCACTCAGGCTTTGCTGGGAATTGGCAGGCTTCAGAATTAAGTCATAGGAATCTGAAGAGGTCACCCAACTGGAGATCTAGTCTGGTCAGCTGGCTCTCAAGTTTCAATCTTGTAACTATGGCCCACATCTTAAAAGAAGGATGTCTGCTTAAACTTAAAAAAAATGTATTTTGGACTTAATCGCATTCTATCAGGTGAGCCATTTAACAGTGTTCTGATTATCTTTATTTACTCCTCCCAGTCACAGACTGATTGGCTTTAATTACACTAACTTCACTTAGTTCTTTAACAATCAGGTTCTGCAATAAATGTTTCCTTACTATGTCTGAAGCCAGTAAGAAAGGCATGACCTCAGATACAAAGTTTCCTCCGACACATTGGCTTCACTCAAAAACCTCTCAGGAGCAAACTCCCAGTAACTCTGGGACATACAATAAATGTAGTTCACATGTGGTTCAATAGGTAGCTCGTGCAACGGAGAGCAAAAACACACAAACCAACAAACCACTCCTATCGGCTTAGCTACATGGAAAGTATTCGAAATGTTGAGCATCAAGTTAGTAGTCAGTACAATCTTTGCCACCTTACTGCAAGAAGTGCCAGTGTGTTACAGAGATCTATTAGATAATTAACTCTGAAGAGGAAAACTACCCACTACTTAAATAAGCCCCTTGAAAATACGCTATAATGTTGCATAAAAAAGGCAGTGAGTTTTCCTTTAGCACCAGCTGAGATAGCCAAGTACTCACTGAAGAAACCTTTGATGGAGCTGAAGCCTGTACAGTGCAAGCTGCAGCACAAGGAACCACTTCATCCTTAGTAGTTTTTGCAGGCACAGGAGCTGAAGGCTTCTGAAACAGAACAAGTGCACTGTATTTTACTGACTGTGCTAATAAACATAATGTACTCTTTGAATAACAAAGCACAAACAAGAAAAAGAAGGGCTCAATTTCTAGCTAGAAGTCCTTCAATTTAACATTAAACTAGAGTTTTCAACACAAGCAATAACTGAAATATTGCACATTCCACTGAAGGCAAACAAAACAAAAACACAAAAAAAAAAAGAATAAAAAAGGAAAATATTTTTCCTGAAACAGCAGCAGCATTAATGCTCCTCTGCATTGTTACAAAGAAGAGAGATGCACCTCAGGCACGCTGCCGGGCTTCGATGGTTTGGCTTGTACTGCAGGCTGTGCAGGGCAGGCAAAGTCTTTGGAAAATTCATCGGCAAGATCAGATTCACTCAAAGGCTGCAAAAAAGGACATATGTAGTGTAAGTAACTCACTGATTTTTTTTTCCTAATCATTTATTTTCCCCAAGGATTACCATTCAACTTTTCCAGAAGCAGACAAATTCTTATAGTTTATGCAGAAATAATCCATCATTTTTACAGGCAAGACTGAATGAACATCACAGTGCATAAAGTTAGGAAAAAAGCATACTGTTTAGCTTGTTTAGTCCCTGCTGACATCCAATGGTTTCTCCTGTGAATGTTTCAGGAAGTGGCAAACAAAATCCACTTGTATTTCCCTATGCTATCACCCGCGGCTGATGCTCCTCTGCCCCTTCAAACTGATGTCTACATCTAAATGTAGAAGTCTTTTGTAGGAGGGATTCACTTCACTTGCAATGCACAGTCTACTTGGTTAAATTCCTATTATGTAAAAAGTAATTCCTAAAAAGAGTCTCTTACCACTTCTCTCTCTCACTTTTCCTCCATCATTTGTCAAGAGTCCTAAGTATTCATAAAAAGTCTGACATGAAGCTCCACTTTTCATGGCCACTGAGTAACTCGTTAAACCACATTAAAAAAAAAAAAACCCAAAAACCAGAAACATTTAGGCCTAACAGCTTTATTCACAAAAGTAACTCCACCGCATGTACTTAAAAGTATGTGTAATAGAAGCCTAAAAGAACAAAAGCTCTGGCTGAAATCATAAGGATGAAGCTATTTTTATTCACCACAGATCAAGAAAGAACCGACTAAAGGTTTTTCAACTAGTAACATAACTTCATCCTGCTGCTTTTGACTTCACAACTTTCAGTTAGTGACAAACACATCTTGTTCAAAGCTGTCTTCCCTAAACTATAAATAGAGAAGCTAGTTCAGAGAAACATTCTTCTATGTATTTCTTAACACACCCCTGTGATTTACTTATAGAACAAATAATCAATTACATTTATGTCTCAGATTGATACTGGGTAGAAAATCAGGGCAATATTTATTCTCCTGCTAGTCGTTTAATTCTGTTGGTTCAAGGTCTCAATTCTGAGCTCAGGTCCTGTTTTGATTTTGTATTTGACATGACACAAATTAAGAAGCAACTCCCTCATGCTACATTCGTCTTCTAGAGGATTTTTATGTACATAAATTTTATATATACATCTTTTTTCTCTGCCTCCCATCAAACCAGAGGGCTTACTATTTAAACATCCATGTCTGGTTCCCTCAGAACATAACTGATCCCTCTCTTTTCCCTTATTTTTGGCAAGTGTTCTTCTGTGAAGTCTGTCACACATCATCCATCTGGATGATTAATTGTCTAAGATCTGATAGACACCAATTTATAAAGACTTAAAGTCTTTTCATCATTGTCTTTGCACTTCTCCATATTTCAAAATTGAATAATGCAGATGACTTCTTGTTTCTGCTAAAAAGGCACAGTCTCATTATTGCTCAGATTTGGACTGACCTTTATGCTTGTTTCAGAAGAATAGAGATTACTTGTACTTTTCCAGTTCTAGCCCAGATATGTTGATAGCACTCCTCATACCAAAGTATTTCCAAAACAAAGCGTTTCATTTCTTCAGTGCACTTTTTTCCCTAATTTTTGCTTTCTTCCTGCATATCTTCAATTAACCTTCATAACTCTCAACATATTTTGCACATTCTGGGCCATACCAGGGATACCTTTTGCAAAGTTAAAGTGGTTCTCTGTGATCAGAAAAATGTCCACAACAGCTTTTTCCTCCTTTCAGTCATGTTCCATATCATCTGATAACTAGAGGAAGTGGTCAAGAAAACGGAAGATTTCCTTGTCTCATTTCTCTCT
>NW_010580551.1:218475-235287 GCF_000705375.1 Tinamus guttatus | reverse complement strand
ATCCTTCAAACAAAAAAAAATGAGAGCCAGAGCATCACCATAACATACACTGAATTCCTACAGAGAAGAGACATTCCACCTCCCCTTCTGCTACCTTGTCCCACTTGCACTGTGCCAGTACCTGAAGGACCACATGTTAATCTGGCCCAGGAAAATGGAAATTAGCCTGGGAAAGAGAAAAAAAAAAAGGCAAAAAAAAAATCTCTTTCAGCTAGATCAGTTTTCTTATTCTTCTAATGACGCAGTGGCACAGATGACAACACCACCAAAAGGAAGAGAGCTGAACAGAAAATGTTTTCCTTGATGCCACCTCACCTCCAAACCTCTGATCACCTCACTTAACCCTTTGGATATTGCCACAAAACAAGAAATTCCACATTCCTCTCTCAGCTGCACTAACTCCCAGGTTCTTCAAGGTGGCAAAAACCACAAGAAACAAAGGAGGCAGGTGTAGATCTGAGAGCTTAATAGGGGTCTGGATGATCTTTAGGGAAAGTGGTAGATATTCTTGGACAGAAAAAGGACACTTGGCCACAGCAAGCTATACAGTCAGAGCAGTTCGCTTGCAAGAAACTTGAGATCAGAAATTAAAGCTCCAGTGCTCCACAGCCATACTTCTTTTCAAAAACTACTCCTAAATGCAAATGACCTGCTTAACCAAGAAGGAAGGCATTAATAACACAGCACATGTAAGAGAAAATCATTATACATGTGCAAATGCAGGACAGTGTTTCAGAGGTGTTTCAAACGGTGTTTACCAATCTTACATCGCTGAAGCTTACACTTGTGTTGCTGTAGCTCTGTCGCATCTTGCAAGCACCAGCTTTAATGATTTCATTCTAAATATACCACACTTTTCTGAAGATTGTTTCAAATCATAACTAAGAAAGTATCTATTTTCAAATATTTGGCTGGATTCAGTAATAGAGAAAAACATGAGGAATTAACATGACACAAATGAGTTTGCTCACAAACACAAAAAGAATTTGAAACTGAAGACTAACAAGTATCTTTGTTTATAAGTAATAATCATCAAAGGAAAGGTTTAATTGTTGTCTACCTCACTGCTACAAATGTAAGTCTTACACAGTGTATGTGTGTGTGTGTGTGTGTGTGTGTGGGGGGAAGGGTTTTAGCCTGCTGTAGCTATTAGTTCTGAAAGAAGATATTTGCAGACATCCTCAAACAAGAATCTAGGGGTATTTAAAGGAGCAAGAGCTGAAAAGAAGGAAATAGATACTTCTTATGATGACTGCTTTGTTCAGAAAAGTTGAAAAGATTGTCCTTGCTCAAAGTCTACAAACAAGCAGTAACTTGTATACCTGGACGAAAATAGCTTCTGTTTCAGCAATATTAAAAACACAAAAAAGTGGCATTGCCTGTCAGTCAATAAATGGCCTCATAGCGCTTATCTCAATTAATGACCTGGCTGAATGAAGGTGTGCTTCCTCAGCAAGTCTGGATAATACTAGAAAAAGAGGAAGCAGCAGGTAAACCAGAAGGTCGGGCTGCTGTTCAGAAAGAGGCCAGAGAGATGAAGTTCAACAGACACAAAAAGGAGCCTTCACCTGGGATTGAGGAGCATCGCAGGCTGTGAGCTAGCACAGAAGAAGACCTGGAGGTCCTCATGGGCAGTTGGTGGAACATGAGCCAGTGGCCCCCTTTGCAGTGAGGAGGGCTAGTTGCATTTTGGGCTGCTTCATTATTAAAAGCAGAGGCTGAGGCACTGCTGAGAGAAGTGACTATTTCCCTCTATTTTGCACTTCTGAGACAACATCTGAAGCATTACAGACAGCTTTTTGCTCCCCAAAACAACAACAACAAAAAATGAAGGAGCTCAAACTGGCCAAGACAGGCTGTGCAACCTGCATGCAAGCAGGTACTCAGGCTTGCCTGACAGGGCCCTCAGCAGCCTGATGCAACTTCAGAGCTGTTCCTGCATAGCCTGGGTACTGAAACCAGCCACTTTCAGAGGCCCTTCCCAACCCCATGCTTGGCACTTTTCTTCATTTACACAAGGTGCAAACAAGTCCTAAACTTTACCACTGCACAAGTTCTTGCTGGTCGAAGTCTGATATTCAGTATTTTTTTTTTGGTTTTACTATTATGTTATGGAAAAAGAAATAACAAGGGAAGGACTGAATCATTGCTCATTACTTTAGATAATAGTCTTAGGCAACAGGAGCCTAAGTGAGGTTACAAATCTTTTCTCAAACAAAGTATAGGCATTGATGATACAACTTCAAAACTGAAAAAATTCTAGCCATTAAACAAGACAAAACAAGTGTGAAGGACAAGGAAAGGAAGCTGACAGGCAGACACATATGTATGACTAAGAAGATGAGACCGAACACCCACTAAAAGCTAAAAGTTGCCCTGAATCCTTCAAATATATGAAATCATCAATATGTAAATAACCCTGTAATGACATTGTGAGGAGAGCTCATGCATGTCACAAAATGCAACTGAATTGAAATTACAATCAGTATTGCTTTCACAAAGCCCTACAAGTGTTCTTGGTAACATTTTTTTCAGGTATTTTGCAAAGCAGAAATTAAGCTGCAGATAAGAAATATGCAAAATAACAAAGTGAGTCAGTATTAAAACAAAAAAAAAAGAAAAGAAGAAATTCCCTTGCATTATGCGTTTGTGCTTAGCTGAAAAATGAGTTTATTAGGAAATCAGACCTTTGTTTCAGATGGCTCCATAATATGTGTTTTTGATGCATCAGCAGAGGGGGATTGTTTCTGAGGAAGAAAGAGAAAAAGTTGAGTTATGTTTCACCTTTGTTGTATATAATTTACATTAATTAAGCACAGACATCCAACTAAAAATAAAGAATGATTTATTACTGAAAAAAAATGAGTTACCATTTTAGATCTTTTGTATTGCCTGTATTTCTACAATACATTTATGCAGGTTTTCTACAGTATCATCCCCATGTATCTCATTACAGTATTTTCTTCTCTGACATGAACTGAAAGCAAATTTCATATCGAGTACTGAAACATTTGCATCCTGCTCTTCTGCTGAAACACTACACTTCCTGAGCAGGATCCTTGCACATCTCAGCTTCCTTCTTAAGGAAACTGGATTCTTGGATTTTCTTGCGTGAAATACAAAATATTTAAGACTAAATTTACAGACTCAATCATGCAGAGATAGGAAGGAATAATTACTATCACTATGTAACACAAGTCATAAAGTGTTTCAGCATATTATGCAACTCCTACACCGAAGCAGCAAATGCCAGTCTCTTCCTATCTTTAGTGATGTTACTCTCAGAGAAAAGAAGACACTTTACTTCCATTTTGAATGCAGAATATCCTTCTTATGCCAGAAAAGAAAGTTCCAATCGTCTTATCAATATGTTATACAGACACAATACCACCTCCCTCTTCCCACTTAATGTTTGTCTGCCTAGGCATCCCAGCAGCCGTGTTTGCCATCTCAATGTGCTCACAGTTTACGTTCAAAGAAATAACACAAATTCTTTCTAGACTTTTTTCCCTGCATATTTACTCATGTCACTTGCTCTATTAAAATAAATACTGAATGAACTCAGGAGCAGTATTCCATACAAAGGGTGGCTTCTTTCTTCCATAAAGAAAATTCTCTCATTTTAAACACCAAATCAAACTTTTAAGATACTTGGCTATTTTTAAATAGATTCGCCCAGCCTCTTCAAACCTTTTCATAGTACAAACATTCCTCAAGAATAATACAAGACGTAGAATGGATTTTAAAGGTACACTTATGCCAACCCACCTCAAGCCCCAAAACACAAGGGCAGAAATACCAGCAGTTTTAGTTAGCACAGTTGTCTTTAGGTCTAGAGACAATTTCTCATTACTTGATACTTACACTTTCTTTATGCTCTTACACAATTTCACTGACTTGTGTGCATGTGTACTGGGTGCATGTATGGAAGAAAGTTAAATGGACTTCCAGCCAAACTGCAAACACCAGTCCTTTATTAACATAACTAATGATAATACAGGAAGTACGCTAAGTGGTTAATTATCACATACAAGAATGGCATGCAAAGTTTTTTCTGATTTTTTGCATGTCTCTGCAAGAAGTTTAATGACTAAACATATACCTGAGAGAATCCACGATTGCCATAATTTTAACAGTGGATAATTCCTGCTTCTATATATACACACATAAAGATTGATTATAACACATGAGAATTTCAGGAGGACTGAAGAAAAATCAACATGGGGACAGGGAACAAATATTAAGATCCATTTTTTATATATTTCAACCATCACCATCAGATAATCTGTAGGCAGAAAGGTCATACTTTTCTTATTCTGCCCAGTAACAGACTTTGCTTCCCTTTTCATTATTTCCTATTTAATTAATCTGAATTCCTTCTGGCTGACTAACAAGTATCTGTTCTACACCTCTTTACATTAGTCATCCTAATGACTTTTTACTTGATATATCACCATATCTTGCATGGCATGAATTATTTATCTGAGCCCTTCTCCCTTCCTCCCTCCCCTTGGAAAACTCCCACCAAATCTTTTTCTTCAACAGATTTAAATAGTCTTTGCAGTTTTGCTACAACAGCACCACACAAACCTCCAGAGACCCTCTAGCACGGCTCTACTTGACCGTGACAGTGCTACTTACCATCATGGTTGTTGTAACATCGATGCTCATAAGGCACTCTCATTTAAGGAGGTCTGTCTCAGAGGAAGCTTTACAGCTCTGTATCTTAGCGTAAAATCTTTCTCAAAAACAAAACAAAACAAAACACCACTTCTCCTTCTTCCTGTGCTATCCAGATGAAGCACTTAGGGCGCGAGGAGGAGCTCTAGTTTCTTACTCCTCCATGAGCATTTAAAAGTTTGAGATAATGGCAGTCCAGGAAATGGCTGCTGATCAACTGCTAAGCCGTCCTGCCCTGTAAATGCTTAGGGCTGGCAGAGAGGAGAAACGTACTTATCTTTTGCTGGGGACCCAGGCAGGGAGAGCAGGAGGGAGGGGTTGGCAGAGCACAGGGCACTTCCTGCTGCAGCTGACCTCATCTGTAAAGAAGGTGGCACAACACTGCGTGGATCTTCTTGGTTTGGCTCCCCCGTAGGCGGAGTTTGTCTTAGTTTCACTATGGGACACTTTTCGCCTGACGTTTTCCCCAACGCTGTCCAGCCTCCCCCACGAAAGAACCCTGCAAGGAGGAAGGAGGTTCCTCCTCCTCACAGGGTGGTAACACAAGGTGCAGGCACCTAAATATTCGTTTGCTAACTACCATACAGCCTGTAAAGCCAATCTGACTTTCCAGTAAGGCCGCTTTGGGACGACATCCCTTTGCTGGGGGTTGTTCTAGTTCTCCCTGTCACAAGAGGCAGGCAGCAGCGGCCAAGAACAGCCCCGCGCGCTGCGCTCGCTGTGCTCCGACACGCCGGCGAGATGAGCCCCCGCTCCCGATGCGACGCACGGGCCGGGCGGTAAATATTAAAGTGTTGCCTGGTAACCAGCATAACTGCTGCCTGACGCAGGCCTCGGCGAGGGGCTGCCAGAGAGGGAGGCGCTCCCCGCTCCTGGGGAGGGGGCAAGGCCCCGCCACCATCGGGACTCAACAAGCCCTGTCAGAAAAAGGTTAAATTTCCCAATCAAAAGCAGGAACGGTATGAGTTCAATCCGCCCTCAGGGTTGTAGGGTAAAGAGAGGAAAATCACCTAGGTGCTCCAGCAGAAACAGACGTGTTTTTCTCGTGCTACTGCAGACACCCCAGGGGGAAGAACCCATGACGGATGGAAATGTGAACATGACCCGCACGGAGGCCTGTCCCCGCTGCTGCTCCACATGCAGCTTGGGCGCACGGCCAGCGGCTCCGCTGCGGGCAGCTGCTCTGCAAGCAGCTGCATGAGGCAAGCAGAGCTGCAAACGCAGAATCTGCCCAGAACAGGCACCCAAGAGCAGGCTTTTCCACAGAAAGAGGAAAAGAAGGGCTTGCTGGCCCATCTTGGCAGCACACTGGGCCTACCAGATGCTGGAGGCTCTTGCAGCTCCCTGGCACTCTCTGTGCTTTGCTAATAACGCAGTCAGGCGACGTCACGAGCAGTGCAAAGGCTGCCAAGCAGATGCTACCAGCCCAGGCACTGTCACGCAAATATAAAGGCTGACCGAGGGACTTCAGCACACTGCTGACCCTGAGTGAGAGGGTGACGATTCAGGAAGGTCCCCTGGAAAAAAACAGGGGATCTAGTTTCAGCAAAAGAGAAGCAACACCCTAAGAAACTCATCTGCCAGATTGAGAGTCTTTATGCTGCTGCTGAAAGGGAAAGCCTAACAGGGGATGAAAAGAGAAAGCAACCTGAAAATGAACCTTAAAATAAAATAACTGCGAGTATTCAGGAAACAGGAAGGCAGAGCCTTTTGGAACAAAACAGCAGGTGAAGGAGGCCAGGAGAGCTCTGGGTTACGGGAAGCTGGAAACTCCCTGCAGCTGCACCACACGTAGCACAGCAAGCCACCCGCAGAGCATCAACCACATGGGTGATTTTCAGAAATCCGGGCAGGAGAATTCATCACACTACAAAAGGTCACTGCCATCTTTCGAAAGCAGCAGCCAGATAACAACCTACCAGTCAGCCAACTTCAAAAACTGAAGAGATACTGAAATACTTAACAAGCAACCAATACATAAACACTTAACGTGACACCAAAAAAACAAGCATAAACAGATTTGTCAAGAATAAAGCACCGAATGCTTTTTAAACATGGTAACAAGCCTACTGGTTAAGAAAATATCTTCAGAGGGAACATCATGATGTTACTACAACATTTTTTACAGAACTTTAGGTGACTTTTTTTTTTAATAAATAAGCCAGAGAAATGTCTAGGTGACATTAGATTATAAACTTGCATTCGGCCTGCTTTCAAACTGGACAACATTTGAAGGGAGCCACTGAACAGATTTTTTAAAAGTTGGGCTGCTTTTGATGTTTCCAACAACATGTTTCAGGACAGAATAGCAAGCATCATTTTGAGAAATGTTGCTGGTGTTTTGCAGAAAAAGACTCAACATGAAAATAATAAACTGGGAGGCAAAGTGCTACTACTTAGGCTGTAGAGGAAAAGGAAAGAGGGTAAAAGGAGGATGACACCTGATGTCCTGTCCTCTCTGGTCAGGGAGTCAAGGACAGGGGGAGCCAAAACGAGATAGGCTTTTTCCATAGCAAAGAATATTTGAAGCCCCATCAGAAAGACTTTTCTCACTACAAGACTAGCCTCTCAGTTGAAGCACCCGCACGGATGAACTGCAGCAGTCCCAGCGTGGGGAGATTTGAAACAGGTTAGACAAGTGCTTGCTCACTGACCTGCTCTGCGCACTCTGGGACAGCGGGCTCAGCGCCCACTTGATTACTCTTTGGATTTGCCGCCTTCGATATGCAAGTTGGGACTACTTCTCAGGCTTAGTGTTAAGACCATTTTGTCACTGCAGTATTGCTACTCTAGAGAGTGTAAGAGGGACAGAAGCAGGGAAAACTGTTCTGCCTTTTGAGCTGTTGATGTTGAATTAGGCCGTGAGGAAAAGTTTTTTAATAGGAAAGGTAAAACTGATCAACTCAGACAACCATATTTCTTTTGGAAATCTCAGGCTTTCAGCTAATTTTGCAGAGGTTTATACTAAAAACTTAACATATGGAGCAGCAGGACATAAGAATGCAGTTTGTATCTGCAGTCCCTTGTATGTTTACCTAGCACATTCTTTTACTATATCTCACAATATCATCTTTTTGTGAGGAGCTTCTGTGCAGAAGTAATGATTCCTTTTCTAAACAATTTAGATTACAAGTTCTAATGTATGTCACATGTGACGGGTGTGCCCATTTTATTTTTGGAGATTATTTTCATTGTTTGCAACTGCAAACATTGCACATTATGAACAAAGCTTATTGTCCAGGCCAACTGCTGAGTGGATAAATTAATATAAAAATAAAAGTCAAAAAACACACACTGGGAAAAGCTTTAATGGACAGTTAGCTCTGATTCAGCATAAAATCCCAACTGTATTTTGTTACTTTCATACCACTAAGCTCATTCCAGCCCTGTCTCAGCAAAGCCCCCTACTTTCATGCTCGGTGCCATTAAGAAAGCAAATCCCACCACCAATAAAAAAATCACACCTACAAAATTTCAACATTCAAAAATTAAAATTTAAATAAATAAGCAGCTTGCTGAATTCATGCTTTTGTGGCTGATGTTTACAACATACACTTAGTTTTAAATATTAATATATTAAAAAAGAAATATCCTTAGAGATACTTCTTGCAATTTTGGAATTCATAAGCTCAGTGGATGTGAATACAGTGTAAAAAAAAATCTGTAAAAACTCTTAATATTCCACAACTTGACAGAGAATTAAAAAAAAAAATCCAAAATAAGAGTCCCCCTTAGGAACTAGGAAAAGCAAAAATTGATTTGCTCTTTTGAATGGAAGCTCACAGTTTGGAGCAAATGTGAAGAATAAACTGAGATACAACTAGAATGCATTAATATGCTAACACTCTGCAGAGAGTTTATACATAACTAAATGTATATATAAACAGGTATCTACAACCCTGCAGAGGAGTTAAAAAAAAAAAAAAAAACCTCAACACGTAATTTGACTGGGTGTCAACTGGGGGTGCATAGAGACTTTTGCTACAAACTGAGAGCACGAACACACTGGCTGCCCAGAGTTGACTGATAGGCAGTAAAAATACGGATGGAGGCCGTGCACAAGAGCCTTGCCAACAAATTCCAGCCCTAAGTGGGATGCAAGAATACATGCGCCGCCTGACACCTTCCAACTCCATTGAAATTCTCCTCCTCAGTGACACTAGTGTTAAAAAACAAACAGTAGGTTTATGCTGTTACCTCTTTTTTTCTGGACCTGAAAGCCAATTGTAATAAATCAAAGAGAGACAGATCAGCTCTGGTGACATCAGATCATGACTCTCTGCAAAGCTCAGTTTAAAGGATGATCCAGGTTACTCTTGTGAAAAAGACTAACCTGAAATTTCATTCTTCTGCAATTTTAGCATGAATGAGAAACAGATATTTGCAACAGGTATCAATCTATACAGAGGAGGAAGAACAACCATCAGTTAGAGATACTAAGCATATAAACCAAAGCTAACATCAACCAAACCACATTTAGGTTAGATATCTGTTTTAGAGCCTCAGCATTTCAGCAACCCATGTCAAGCCTAAAGCTTAAAACCTGTATGATTTTCTTATCATCACTGTTTAAATTCTGAAGCAGCTTCATGCTTAAATAAAGGACATTGCAAGGTGAGTGAGCAACAATTGATTTAACTCTTTTTTTCGAACATTTATCTCTCCTTAAACTTTCTACACTTCATTTTAGGTTTACTTACTTCTAGGTTAACTAGAAGTTAATGTAACACAGAAAATCATACAACTACCTCACAGAGGATGGGACTGGTCGTTCATCATGCATACCACCAGACCTCCTCCTTAGTATCTTTAGTATCTCCTAAGTAGTAGATACTACTTTGTTTCTGTTTCTGTTTTTTTAAAAAAGCAAAGATGGCAACAAAGCTCTACTTTTGTATCCAGACTATCTCTCTCCACCATGGAATTTGGACTTTGTTTCAATGATTTTTTTAAACTCCCTGCTTCAGTCAAGTAAAAGCATTTTATTTTCAAACTTACTTTCCACTGTCAAAAATGTCCTTTTCCTTTGCAAATATCATGAAGGGGGATCTCAGCAGTCCCACCTGATCACAGTAGGGGTTACCTAACATCTGTTTCTTTCACTAGGCATAAAGAATTTCTCAGATAAGCCACAATTTTGGAGCATCAGGCAGTGTGCCTCACTGCAGATACAGAAGTGACATGGAAAAGAGTTTTTATATGAATAATTTGTTTTAAAGCCCCTATTCTTATTTCTTCTAAAAATAATGCTCTTTGATTATGTCTTTAGGGAGAATTCTCTTTTTATTGCTAGGATTTCTACAAGTTGGCACATACTAGAACTCCCTTCAGTCATATTCAAACATTCGAGGCACCCTGTCAATATTGTCACTGCTCTTCTCAGGTTTCCGCTCTGCGCAAGGGCGCGTTACGGTAACGTAGCCCTAGTCACTGCAGCAGAACTCTCCTTACCACAGGCAGCTCAAAAATCCTCTGCTCAGTTCTCTGCTTTACGGTACACAGATGTCCTGCAGACATAGTTGCTAGCAAGCTGTATCTGCTCTGGTTAACAGCTTTCGGTTCTGCGTTTTGTTTCGAGCACCAGACTGTTCCAAAGCTGTCTGGAGCAGCAAACTGCAAGCTGATAAGGAAATGCCTGCAAAACAAGCTATTTAGGTGCCAGCCACATGCCACACTGCGTGTAGAGCTGCTGAGGTCAGCTAGCATTTGTGTCACTTGGTCTGCACCGTTACTGAAGAAAAGTGTGAAAAGCTCTTCCCGAAAAAGGAAAAGATTTCTGAGGTTACTGGGCTTGAATATCCTTTATTACAACAATCTAATCAGGTAATATTCATAATGGCCGGCTAACAGTCACAAAAACTAGCGAAAGATGCTACAAATTAGAGATCAGATTTTCAGAGTGTGGAAACTCTGAAACGTGCTTTATTCATAGAGCAATAGGAACCAATATCCATACATATGAACTAATATACACACCCTCACACACTGGCCTTGTTTAAGAGAGTGAAAAACAAGGTAGAAGGACAAACAGAAATCCCCATATCAGTATCAGTCATCTTGATAGAATTTTGTTATTAAAATATCATAGCCACTCTATAACCTTCATGTAGTTTTTGTGCTCTGGGGGAATAAGTACCTGTCACTTGATTCAAACATATAACACTGCCATCTTGATTAGGCCTTGCCATACCTCACGGGGTCTCTTCCTGGAGACGTGAAATTTCAGGACTGCAGTTAAGTTCAGGCAGACCTGTACCATGCAAGGTATGCAGGCAGACTGGCACACAGACTGTTTCTCCCAGGGCAGTCAGGTTTCTGAGCCTTTACTGAGCTCACAAGTATCTCACAGGACTGCAGACCTCTCTTTCTTCATACTTGTTTCCGACTTTTGCACCAGATGGTGTGCAGGACCAGGCCCCTGCAAGTCTATTCTTCTTCCCCCTGTGCTTGAAAGCAAGGGGCTCAGGAACGATCAGGATCTACACAGGGAGCACTGGCTCCTCGAGAAGGAAAGGTGGGTCCTTCACTGCGAGGACGGACGGTTCTTCCCCTGCCTCCCCTCCACCCTGCCCATGCTCCTCCAGAGCCACGGCCTCTAAGGCAACAGGGCCTTAGCCAGCTGTCACACCGGGGGCAGCCAGCTCGCACACAGAGTTACAGAACCAGCACCGTGAGGAAAGCAGGCCCTGTCACTCACAGGCAAGGCAATGCCCCAAAACTCTTGAGTGCGGGGCAAGGGATTCCTGCTAGCGCTACATACCCTGAAAAAATCAATTGATTTTCATATAAAAAGGAAAAGCATCATTTTACAGAAGAAGCTGCCTGTATTATCAGACAAATACAACAGTGGGAAAACTAGACACTTCAAAGATCACAGCTCACAAACATAGCAAAGTTCTTGAGCTAGTGTGTTATTTAATCTACAGATATTGCTTTCACCAAAGAGAAAGAAGAGAAGTGGGGGTGATACTGTCACACCTCACCAGGGAACCAGATCTAGCCTTTTCACTTCATTTTTGGACCAAATTGAAAATACCTATGATTATGGAGCAGTGGTTTTAGCTTACAGTAATTATAATCAAATCCTGGTAACCTAAGCAACACCTGTCTATCTAATATTTAGTAGTAACCTAGCTATCTAATTTCTAGTACTAGGAAACAAAAATAATAATTTAATGAAAAGTAGGAAATGTATGATTTTGTTCCATGGGACTGCATGCATTTGATGCCTCTGTGTCAATTAAGTATCAAATATAACAAACTCTTCTTCTTAAAATGGGTGTCAGTACCTAAACACAGGTTGGTTCTTATAGGTGATCATACCCTGACTATGCAACATTCAGTGTGCCACAGGCACACCAAGCTCTGCACCTGTCTGTCAAAAAGTGCTATGGCTTTCTGAGGTGAGAGAAGTTTAAGCTGATAGAAATGCGCAAAGAAAACCAAACATAAATCCAGAACAATTAGGAGACTACTTATATACTCTGCTCTTGGCTCCCTGGCCCATCTATCTTTAAAGACACTGCTTACATGTCATAAACCACTTGCTGTGCAGCCTACACAATGTACTTGGAAACATATTTCAGACGTGATAAATACTTGCACAGTCACTTTCTGAAAGGGCTGTACCCAACATATGTTAACATAACTTTGAAAGCCATATACACAGCCGGTTGGAGTGCTTCATGCCTCCAGATAAGTGGATCCCATCAGAAGCCCTGGAAGTCAGCAGCCAGCAGCACTGCAGCCCACCGAGACCCCGGGAGACAGAGATGGGGCGGGGGGAGAGGAGACAAGAATTAAAACGAGAACACGGATTAGCCTAAAGGAGAGGCCGTCTAGAGCCGGTAGGAATAGTAACTTACTTGATACACTTGAATATTAGGCTTCGAGCAAGACTGCTAGGAGAGGCTGGTTTTCATTTTGGTGTGCGAACAGCCTCCGGTTTCGCTTTGCGCGGAGAGCTGGCCCGGCCCCTTCTGTGCGATGACACAGCGCAGTGCAGGGCGGCACGGCACGGCACGGCCCCGGCGCCGCCGCGGGCAGCAGGGCTCGCGTAAAGGCGCCCTTGGGAAGCGGGCCTGGCCCTGCTGCCCTCCGCGCCGCCCGCTTCTCGCTTCGCGGGCTACCTTAGGCGAAGAGCCAACAAAACAAAATAACTTGTGAATGCAGCTTCTTCAAACTCCCCCCAAGCTAATGGGATGAAAACACATGGCAAAAAAATCACCCATGAAACACCTACCAGTACCAAGAGTGATCTGCTCTTTAATTTTATTTATTTTTTTAATATACAAGTCATCAACACCTATACAAGATTTGTTTTTAAAGAAAAATACCCCCAATAAACTCTTTAATCATTTCTTTTTTTTTCATACCAGTCTGCATCCCTTCTATCTCAAGGGGAGAAAGAACACAGCTCAATCAGAGAAAGGAAGTAGCAGCAAAACCAGCACCTCCTTGCAGCTGACCCCATTCCAGTATTTCTCAAGTACAAGGTCACCAACTGGCAGCAGCTGGCAGGGTAAATCACAGGAAACAGCCCTTGATTTGCAGCAGTCTGGCCACAGCACACCTGGAAACTGAGCACCTTTGAGCCAGGAGGTTCCCTGGTCTGCTGTGAACCTGAAACAAGAGTTTCCTGGATGGCCCACCTAAGCCCTTTTCAGGATACCTGCAAAACTGAGACACAATCGTTTCCACCTTGCTAACAATTTTGCTGATCAAAGGCAGCAATACATCTATGCATTTCTGATGGCATTTCAAGTCAGTGCCATGACCTCAGATATTCTTTGTTCAGAAATGCCTTCTTTCGCAACAACGTGCCTGTACAGAGATCACGAAAATAAGTGTTGTGACACTTAAGTTGGAAATGCAGCAGAGGAAAAACTCGCAGTAGCTATACTACCAGTAGGAACCACTTTCAGTAACAACCTTGGTATTTAGACTTGTGACAGATTGCGCAGTTGGTTGCAGAAATGTTAGTAACTTTGTTCAAAGACATTTAGTAATTGCTCTTCCCTTTCTTCTTGTTTTGTTGTCCAATGTACAGCAAGAGAGCAGACTGAATCTCTCTTTAGAAACAGTGCTAATTGGGATGACATCCAGAATTAACCTTGAGTTTCTTAAAGACTTGAGACTTAAGATCAACTCTCCTCTTCAGAAAATATTTGAAGTCCAAAATAAAAGTTATTCTTATAGAATTTCTACTGCTGTTGAATTATCCCGCTACTCCTTCAATAAATCTATCCATGAAATTATTATGGACAAAGATACTCACTTTACTAAGCAAGAAACAGAAGGAAATTTTGTTCATTAAGAGCAATGCCAAAAATCTGTTACATAAAAAGCAGTAAAGCTCCATTCAGTATCAACACGATTACCTTATAAGAACACAAAGATCTTAGAAAGATAGCTGGATCCAGCTGTACTCAAATGTTAGTGCCTTCTACTTACAGTTATGACTGAACACTGAGCACAACACTGATTTTTTTTCTGTTGGCTATTCATCTACCAAAACCAACTTAAAACATTGTTGATAGAAAATACCTTGGCCCTAGTAAGGTGCTCCTGAACACAGAGGAGATGAACTCAGTCTTCCCTCTTCATTGCTACCTCCTAATTAGGGTAGCAGTGGCCTCCTCCTAGTCACACTTCGGTAGTTAGTGAATGCTTGGCCAAGGCTGCTCATCAGAAACTAGCCCATGCAAACTAACGTCTTTGACCCTAACACTCCTTAAATGTTGTTATTTCACTTGGTTTATCCGACTGGGTAATGTATAGGACACATGCCCCCTTTTGATAGTTTGTTCCAGAACAAGAGCAAAGAGCATCAGAAAGAAGCTGGGACATCTATTTCAATTAAACATCTTTAAATTACCCATTTAGATTTCCTTTTTACAGAAACTGGGTACACCAGGTTTGCCTATTAAGTATGCCCTTAACATGGAGAACACACAAGGCAGTACCGATAGAAAACAGACTTGGGAAGCAGTATCTCTTTCTCTTAACACACACATACAGAGAGCCAAATAAAATTCCTGCAAAAAGGAAGGGAGCAGAAACAGTACATGAGTAATAGCTACCACAGCAGGAACTTAAGAGGGGAACAATAAAGAGCAGGGCTAGGCTCAGGACACAAAAAACAGCACTTTGGATGTACTGTAAAACAAAAGGGAAGCCAGGCTCGTAAGTGCTGGCCCTTATAAGCACTCCCCATTAGAGGATACAGTCACAGGAGAATTAAACTCCCTGGTATTTGTCAGGCATTATGCAATAACAAGTTGCATCCATCGCACACTTAAGTCTCTGTGGTTTGGAACTCAGAAATACAAACAACCCAAGCAGAAGGAAGATCATCACTTACTAACTGAAGGAAGGGTGAGTTAGAACACAAGTCAGCAAACAAAATCCTGATTATTTAATTTAGCATAACCAGCTTCACCACAGAGCATGAGTAGGCTAAAAAAAATGACCAGCAGTAGGTTAAAAAAAAAAAGAGACCAGCAGTGGGCTTTGAAGAAGTTGGGATTTTGCCTAAGGCATGTTCGTAGGAAGTATTACTGACCAGCAAACTATGTAAGAGGTCCAAAGAGATTTCACACACAAAACACAGGAAAGTTATAGCACAGTTTAAAAGAAAAAAAAAAGAAAAAAGAAAGAAGGAAAAAACAATATTCCCAATGTTATCTAAAAACTTCTGGAATGGTTTTGAGTGTATTGAAAATTTTGATTTATTTTTGTCTCAAAAGAGAAAAGGCTGGTTGGCCTTTTAAAAAAACATTCCTTTCAATTCCCTGTAACTTTTTTTAATAGATATCTTTCAGAAATACCAACGGGAGAAAAAGGGCAGGAAAAAAAAAGAAAAGAACACAGCTAGCCAAATGTCTTAATAAATGTAGGAATGACTGAAAGGGGATATGTGTGTGTGTATATCTATATATACACATTCACACACATACAGAAAAACTAGGGCAATGAATCAATGAATTCCATTCTGTTTTATATAATGCTATTGCATCACAGGGGAGTATTAAATAAATAATTCCAAAAAAACTCAGTTTTGCCTAATTGAAGCAAGGTAGTCATGGCCAAACAGGAAATAAAAATTTTCAAATTAAAATACCTATTAAGAGTCAATATTAGGCAGCATAAAGTAAATACCTTCCTAATACATAATCATCACTGTTAGTTAGTTCGGAATGTCACCGAAACTGGAGGAGCATCAAATACTGGAAAAAATACAGAGCCTAGGCTTTCATAACCTTATATAAAGCAATTCTTGCTGATTACATTATATTTTTTCCCCCATTATATTAGCCTTCGGTTTTTATCCTTAGTAACACCCTTAGAAAATATTTCTTGGGTATTTAATATGAAGCAATGCTTACAATAAAAAAAAAAAAGCAAAGGATAAAATATTTCTTAAAGACATAGGCAGCAGTTTGCAAATTGTAGGTGACCTTTTCACTGAACTGCATAGCAGGAGATGAATATGCAGAAATAAACTTGAGTGAGTCCTTCTCTGTGTAGCTCTCACAGAACTGCACATGGACTGCTGCTTCCAGCTTAACCAGAATCAGAAATGCACTGACAAACTGAAGGGAACAGAAGAAAAGCAACAAAAATTTTGGATGTGTTTAGAGATAGACAAAAGCATTAAATTGACAATGGCGTTATTAACTTCAGGTCCTTCGTCACCACGTAGAAAGGAAAATAACAATCTAGGTAGCAAAGAAGCGTCTTTCCTATTTTACAAAAGAATTGATTAAGAAAGAGAAAAATGTCATTTAAAAGCAGAAACACTTCCAGCAGATAAGATCTATGAAGTGCTGAAGTTTCTCAGAGAAAGCAGTTTAAGTACTTTAAATGCTGGGATATCTCCAAGCACCAAAAATATATAAAACAGTGATTACCAGCTATAGCCATCAATTTATGCATAGTCACCATAATAAAAAAAGAAAGGATTTTCAGCTCCTTAGCTCAATGCTTTGCAAGACCTGAACCTGTGTAGAAGTTATAATCCCTCCTTCACTTCATGAAGGATCAAAGACAACATGAGAGTCATGTTTATGTCCCTTACACTAATTCCCTGAAAGCCTGAACCAAGTCAGGGAGGGGCTATGAAAGCAGACA
>NW_010580551.1:205133-218417 GCF_000705375.1 Tinamus guttatus | reverse complement strand
GCCAAGGGTCAAGAAAGAACCAGAGCCCTGTAAGTTAAAATAAGTTGGCCACTGCTCTTTATGAGACTGGAATTTTCTTTAAGGAATTAGGAAGGGGAACAGGAAACAAGAAAAGGAAAAGTGTTATCAAAAGCTTATTTCCCCACAAAGACAATATTGCCTATTTGAATTATTCTTTCAATACATTTCACTACAGTCTCTAGCAGCACTCCTGGGATATTCCTAGTGCTACTGAATGCTGACAGACACCAGGTGCTTTCTATACCACTGCAGGAACTGAAGTCATATCTTTTTTTTATTATTATTTTTATTTTTTAAAAAAGAGACTTGTTTTAATTGTGCATTACCGTAAGGGTAGAAGCTGCTCCACTTGTCTGTGTTTTGGAGGGCTGGCTGACATTAGCACTTGCCGATTTCTTCTGCAAAATAAAAGACAGAACAAATGTCAGAAGATTTGATGAAGAAAAGGGAAGTAACTATACAGAACTCAGGGCAAAATGATGACTTTCTTGATTTCATAAATGCAGTTGAAGTTGAAACAGAAACATTACATTTCCTTTGAACCTCCAGTCATATACCAATGCTATTCTGTTACTAGCAAGTATTCCTGGAACAACTCAGTGACTGTTGAAATCAGACCTAACAAAGGCTACAAAATCAGCTATTATTACTAAACAGAGCAAAAAGCATCAGATTTTTGGAGGCAGCAGATAGATGAGACCTATTAATTTTCTCTGCTAAGTGGAAAATTACAAATGAACACTTCCACAATTCTCTGCAAGCAGAGGAAGCCTGCAGAATGATAATTCAGAGATCCAATAAGAAAACTAGCATTCAGACTCAGAAGCACCCATTTTCAAGCAGTAAGAGACTGCAGAAGACCTATAGTCTTGGGGCAGTGTTTCATTAAGGTAATTGCCACCTCGCGTTCTCTTTCTGCTGTAGCTTTCCAAACAGGAGGGAATCTCTCTTATTTAAAGCAAGCTGCACCTTCAAGATCAAAGAGGAACTCCTCTGCAGGAGACTGTATTCTGTTCCCACTTATACAAGATTAACATCACAGAAACGTGACCCAGCATGACGGATTCTGATGCAGCAAGTATGACATTTACCTCAGATTTCAACCTTGAGATTGATCACACTGAGTACAGTGGCATCCAAATAAGACCCTATATAATATTTCAAAACTTAAGTGCAATGGGGCATTTCCTTTTCCCCAGTATAATCCATCTTTTCCATTCCCTTAAGAAAACAGTGGCCTTCCAGGCCTACGTGACCATGTTCCTAAGGGGCGGTGAGGAAGGCAGAATGCGTTACAGTTTGCAAGAGCCAGCAGAGATGCCCATATCTTGGATTTCAGCTCTGATAGAGTAGATTAAAGACTCATTACTGAGTATTCCCCACAAATCCTCCCATGAACCTTTTAAATAAATAACTAAGTTTTTGAATGAGCACAAGATTTAAGTGCTCTTTAGTTATTAGCCTTTCCACTTTCCAAACTAAATAAAAAATGCTCAAACAGACCAGCTATTTTAAACAGTGAACATTGACAGTTTGATTTCAATATATTACTTTCAGTTTGATTTCAATATATTACTGTTATGGTTCTCCGTGTTTGTCCCAAAGTTGGCTGAAACTACAACCTGTGGTTCACAAGTTGTCAGTAATTCTTAGATGGTGTTCAAAACTTACTTTTGGTATGTAATATATTTAATACAAGAAGCAATTTTTATGATACCAACCAACATATGCCAAGACTTCAGGCACAACCCTTTTTTTCAGCCTAAGCTAGAAACAGTAAACAACCTATATTTAGAGTGAAATAAAACCATGTTCTGATTTAATTGATTATATAAATCAATTAAACAATATGGGCAGAAAACATGACTAATACCATGAAACACAGAAACGCTAGCAAGCAAAACAGTGATAAAGCTGGGAGAGAGAGAAGGAGGAGGCGGGGGAAGGGAGGAGGGAGCCGCAAAAAACAAATCATTCTTTCTGGAGTAGAGAAAGGCTCCCCGGAGTTAAATTACCTGGAAAGTGGACTGCCAAATCAGTATTCTTTCCTTTCATTATAAAACATGATAGGCTAAATAGAGTTATGTATTTTGCCTGCAGCATCAGTTTTTGAAAGCAACTTCTTAGGCATTTACCCCTTACTGTATTTATAGAAGGAGAAAGATGACAACGTTATGCTACTAGATTCATCCTTCTCCTAGACTTGATAAAATAACAAGGTTACCTACTTCCCAATATCCTTCCCACAATGCTCCCTGCAGGCAAACTAGTTCTGATCCTCTTCTTCCCCTTGCAGCAGAGGAAGGAAGAATTCTGGGGGGACAGTCAGTCTCAATCAGCTAAAGGAAGGATCATCTTGCAGCTTTATCAAGTTCCTCAAACTGATAATGGAGTTAATGAATTATTAAAGCACAGCTTCCTTACAAAGCCAACTATAAGAAACATCCTGAATAGAGATGTGTGTGAGACACAATGCTCATTCCTTCATTTTTAATAAAGCGAGCATAAAATATATGTCCCTTTGATATATTTGCTAGATTTCCCCAGTGAAGAAATGCAATGAAGAGCAGTGGCCAGAAAGACTAATTTGGTCTTCATAATTACTGGACTACATCATTTACTTGTTCATAATGATTTTGCAATGAAAACAAATATTGTTCAGATGTTTTCCCTTGAGACAAACAAAATCACATGGAGAAGGGATGTCCCATCTCTGTTCTGCACAGACTTGCGACAACCCTAAGCAATATTTCAGTCTCAAGCTTTCCCTCTTTGATTCGACAGCTGCTTGATCAGCAAACAGGCTCTATTTCTGCCTGTGCCCTAATGGCCATGAAGTCTTACATGCTAACAACTCAGAATGAATACTAAAAATTAATCGAAATAGTGTTACTTTTAAAAAACTACTTACTACACATTGCCAAAGTGGGTAAAAAATAAAAGCAGAAGAGAAAAACAGACAAAGAAGTTCTTCGCTCACTGAAAAGCATTTCACTCTTATATTTACAGACTCCTCTCGCAACACAATATTCCCGGAAGGCCACTAGATGTCCCCTGAATCACATTAACAGCCCACGTTTCTCCCATTATTTAACTCCAAATTATTTTCACTAGATTAGTATACTGTTAAAGCAGAGCTGTATGGGAGACCTGGAAATTCAGGGTTGTAAGAAGAGATAAAAACATCAATAAAAAATCAAGGCAGTGCAAAATAAAGAATTTGCCACCAAATAAATAAATACATACATACATACATACATTTAAAGGGGGAAAAAAGCCTCATAAATGCTTTAATTGAGCAGTTACTAATAATCTCAGAGCCAATATTGGACATCCTAACAAAATTTTACGAGTCATACAGTTTTTACTCAGCATTTTTTTCCTGGATTCCAACTAAATCTAATGTTTGCCTAAGATAAGGAATCCTGTAGCATAACCGACAGAATTAAAAAAAAAATTTCACAGACATCCAGAATTTAAGTGTGAGATCAAAGAATCAATTCTAAAAGGACAGTAACAATTCTGTGTCAATTATTCCTATCACTCTTCCAAAATAAGGAATGTGTTCCTGCTACAAACAAAACAAAACAAAACAAAAACAACCAAACAACAACAAAAAACCTAGCAACCCAGCAGCAGATATTTCAGTATCACAGTTTGAGAGCATGACTCTAACTGTAGGGTCTGATAGGGACAGTCTTGTTTCATATCACATCTGGTCCCATTCCAAGCTGGGATTCTTGGGATATATGACCTTGTTTTCCTTTCAGTACAGCCTTTTTACGTTCAGACATTCTGGTGATGAACAGACTAGATTTTTAGACCAATATGGAACTTCTGCCTAGTATTTCACTCTACAATAATAAAAAGGGAAGAGTGCTTTCAAAACTATGTGCAGTTAATAATGCAAGCTGGATTCAATCCAATCACATGGATTCAGTACACAGTAGGGGCGTCTCAGAGCTATGTATATGCATATGATAACCATCAAACAAACCCAATGGGAGAAGTTTGGTTTGCATCAAAACTATGCTTTGTACATGTAATTGTGTACTGAAGTATACTCTAACCTGCAACAGACCATGTTGTATTCATACCCTTTTAAGTAAACTAGGATTTAGCATTTCTAGAATTAACTAATCTGAGTAAGAGGCAGCTGAATTCTACCCTATCACCTCTGTTTCTCCCACAAGCATTATGTTTAATACACATGCTTCAAAGTTATCGTGTCTTATTCCAAAATATTAGTAAAAAGAAAGATCAATACTGTACCTAAAAACAAACATCCTTACTTGGAAATCCCCTAAGGCAATGGTTACCTAGCACTTTAGTAAGCCTCATGGAAGATCAGGACGTGCATTTTAACCAGTTGAGCCCAGACTCCCAAAGCTTTATTTTTGCCACCCCTTCTCCCCCAAAGCAACCCTTTGAAGGGGCAGCATTGACCACAGCTTTCAGCTGAGCAGCAGGACCACTTGTTACCTTGCACTCCTGAAACACTGCTCGACTTCCACGGGCAAGGGGCAGGCCTTCACCTGGGACCTGTCTGCTCCCCTCTCACTTGCTCGCCAGCGGCCCCCAGCGTCCTGCCACCCTCAGCCAGCAGCTAAGACACGTTCAGAAGGGTGAAGGCACCACAAACAGGCCACACGGATGCCAGCAGGATGAGGAATGTAATGTGGCAAGGCAGGGAGAGCCACATTCGCCCCACCACTAGCAAGGAAAATGCTGAACTCCTAAGGAAGCTCTCACAGATGATATGTGTGCAAAGGTGTAACTCTGTATTAGCACACAAGAAGTGCCTTAATTGGTCAGGCCAAAGGTTTATCCATCTGGTTTCCCCATGTCAACAGTAGCCAACAGTGGCTATAACAGAAAAAAAGAGTTGTAAAAACAGGAAAGGTATATGCCAATACATCTCCCAGTTTGTGGCCCAGTGACTTCTTAATTTCAAGGTGCTTTATTAAGTGCCTTGAGCTTCTCTTCAGTGAATTTGTCCCATATCGCCTTGAATTTAATATTTTAGCTTCCAAAGGTTTCTAAAATGCTAGTACCTTGGTGGAATATGAAGCTGACAGTGAACTGAAACTGGTGGAAAGGCACATGAAAATTGAAAACAATGTCAGCATGAGGGCTAACAAACACCAATGGTCTCATGAGTTAACACTTTGCGTGCAAAAAAGACCAAAGCTTAGAATATTGGGAGGGAAGGAAAGGAACTCCTCAATTTCCTATGTACACCCATTTTGTAATGGCATGCTGCAAACATTAATCCAGGACCACTATGTCAAAACACACTAAGCAAAGAGGAGGATGGATATGTGAAAACTGCAGCACAGTACGCATTTACCCTGGGTTCCGGGGGCACCCCAGCTGTAAACGTAAGTGCATGAACAACCACCAATCTGAACAAGAATCATTTATTTTCTGTTAACATTTACCACATGCACACAAGTAATAAGAACATTTAATTAAAGTAGATTTAGATTTGAGAAGTGTCCAAGTGAGTTTAACAGATTTAAAGGTCTGAAACTAAAGACACAAAGAGTTAAGGTATACACTCTTGGACTTGAATCTTTGTCCTTGGACAGATCATGATATGCTCATAATCCACACACTTCCTCTTTGAACTGTGCTGATAAACAACTGTGTAAATCTCCCTTAAAATATATGCTCTAACACGCATAAAATGTAGTACTCTGTCATTTGCTTTAATAAACTTTTGCATATTTGTAAAAGACACCATGATACATGTCAAGACACAGCTGTACATTCAGTTGCTCCTCATTACATTCACAGATTACATCTCTCAACCTAAAGCTGACCTGCCCCTGCGTCAAGGAGATCCCTGAATGGGGCTATGTTTGAAGCTTAAGTATCATAATGGGAGCAAGGCAATCTGGATTTAAGCACAAAAGTGTCTGCTTTCCTTTGATAACACGCACAGAATAATCAAGCAAAGGGGCTCAGCCTTTTCAAGGAAAGCATGACTCTGTCAAGCCGGATGCCAGAGTCGCAGAGCAGATTGCTCCCAAACCCTTCCTGGTGTGACAGATGTAGCAGTACTGCACTTCAAGTGCTCAGGTATCTGCCTGCCACTACTACAAAGGAACAGAGTTACAGAAAATAGAAAAGTAAGCGTAAAGCTACATTGTAGTTTTTGTTTTTGGGAACTGAAACACTAAATCTAGCTAAATTTCACAAGGAAGCGAGAGCTCAACCGGCTTTAATACTGCGTTAAACGTTTTGTTTTGTTTTGTTTGTTTGTTTGTTTGTTTTGTTTTTATGCTTTTGACTAGTGAGTAAAACTAGTCTCAACTCCGGCGAAGACAAGGAAGGAAGGAATGTGTATATTTACTTTCCAGGCAGGACGGTCTTCAAGCAGAATGGAAGTTATAGCACACTGCTGCTTAACTCACCCATCTCTTCCAGGCAGCCACCCAGCAGGTTTTAGCTGTGCAATTTCAGCCATGTCGACGTAGTAAAATCAAACGGATTTCAGAAGTTTGTTGTGAAGTGAGCAACAGGCACTCACTGCCAGCTAGAGCACACATACTGCATGGGAAGAAAGCCTTCTCCACAGTTCAAATGGGAACGCTTCCTAACTTCAGTGGGCTTCTCTAAGCCTGAAGGAAGGCACACATCACCCTGCTCTTGACACCAGCCTCTACTTGGCAACTGGGTTTCTTTTCTCTCCTGGTAAACTGTCAGATGACCTTAAGTAAAAAAATTCCAGCCCTGTGCTTCAGCTCCTCCTTTTCCCTGAATTTTATTTATGTCATTCAAATAATGATGTTCATCTCCTTTACACAATGTTTTAAGAGTGCAACATGAAAGAAAAGCACTACAAGTGTAAAAGTAAAACTACTCCCTGGAGAAAAGGTCTTATAAATCTGTATAGAAAAATCAGTAGGTGTGTAGACAAAGATAAAGTGCACATGAACGATACAGGATTTTACATGATTCCAAACCTACAGTGTTATTAAAAGATCCTAAGATTGTCTTCAAGCTTACAACTCATATCTTTTAATGCATATTTTTATTGCACTATGATGTTAGAAGCTGAAAAATACCATCATGTCATTTAATCCCCTCACATCTCTATGCAGGACAATGTGTTATCAAAATAGGATTTTTATTTACAAGAAATCTGTTGTTTTTTTTTTTCCCCTCTAACCTAGTTGTAAGTCTCCAAGAAGCAACTTCCACAAGCTTCCACAGAAATCTATTCCACAACTCAACAACATGCATTTTGAGTTACCCTTCAGGTTCTGTCTCATAACTGTCTCCTACTCCTATTTGTGTCAGACTAATAATTTCCAACCTTTACTCTTCCATGCTTTACTCCTTTTCTCTCACTCCTTGAGGATTTACATATTTTCAAGATCTGAAAGCCAGGCTCAATTATAGCTCTTTTTAGCTAACCTATGAAGGCTACACTTCCATATAAATCTAGGTTCTCCAAATTCCTGATCATTACCCAAACTTTCATGGTAGTGACATGTGTATCCAAAACAAAAATATACTGGGAATGGTTGTCTGCAGTATTCTATAGATATATTATAAGTCTTTGTTTCAAAAACTGGAGCCTACAGGAATAATACAAATTCTCCCAGACTTGTAAACTACAAGTTTAGAAAAATAGTGCTAAGATCCTCAGCTGCTACTTCAGTTATTTAAAAAACTAGAGAGTTCTGGAGGTAATAGTCAATACTGGTAGAGGTGATGCCATTTCACCAGATAAAGGAAAAGCATTTTATCTACTCTCACTTATAAACAGTCAAGCCAATTACAAGCTAAAAAACTGAAAAGTCAAACAAAGCAGGAACTTCTCTACAAAAAACATATACCCAGTATTTTCAGAGCTTGAAAGTGAAAAAGGATAAGCATCAGAACAATCAACTTCATAATAATCTTTTGCTAGCTAGAAACACATTTTCCCTATGACAGCTCTCTGCCATGAATAGTACCTCCACAAGCCAAGCTGCAAGATTCAACTCCCACCATTTCCACAAAAAGATCAGTACTTCTATATTGAGCAACAACATGCAGTCAAGGAATTCAGCACTAACCTAAGAAGATAAAGACAGACATTAAGAAAAAGACAGACCTGTCTAAAGTAGAAAGAAGGACAAAATTTCCAGGCTAGACAAGCTTTTCTTGATATTGTGCCAGGAAAGAGAGGTAATTGCTCTAATCATCTACCCTAGAGGACTGTAAATTAGGTGTTCATTGACCTTGATTTGCACAGGAGTTAAGTATACTACCACTTTGGAGTTAAATATACAGCTTAGACAAAGTTATCTCCCAAATAATAGCTTGCCATATGAGCAAAGCATCAGGTATACCTAAATTTGCTTTCCCATGTGTCAGTTATTGACATTTAAAGCGAACTAGTAGACAGTAATGGATGTGTCTATGAACTATTCTCTTTCTGAAACTGTTCTATAGCTTCCATGGGGAAGAACTGTTCCTACTTGTAATTGCAGAGGCTGTTGGGGAGCACTCGGGGTGCTCACACACAGTCCTTGCTTCCTGGCCTGGGCAGCACCATCTCTTTGCACCACGAGTAGCATACAGGGGTGGCTACTGAACAGAGAGTCTCGCAGGGCGTGTGGCTGCTTCACAGCTCTGTTCTGTCCACAGCCCATCCACAATCCCTATAGCTTCTGATTGGTAACAACAGCCACTATAACCAGGCTACAAAACAGCATAACTCAAAGTTACTGCTCAGCAAGAATTATTGAACTATAAATATCAATTCCTGATGAAGAAGAATACTTCATAGGTAAGTATTTTTCTAAAATACAACACTGACCAGTATTTGCAAGTGTGCCAGGAGATGATCTAGATGTGCACTGTGCACACAGGAATCTTCCCTTTGGGATAAAAGCCAGGATGCAGAGAAGGTGGGAACAAGCACAAACTCAAGCACAAGCACAGGCAGGGTGGGAGCAACAGCACACTCCATCCTTGCTTCTGGACAATCAAACAAACAGTACCATAAGATGCATAACAAAGTGCACTCGCCCTGCAAAATAGATCCATCCACTGATTTCCATTGATAAGGACAGGAAACATTTAGGGAAAAGAGGAGTAGCTAAATGTTTTCATAAGGCTCCTAAACAGCACCAAAAAAAAAAAAAGGCAAAAAAAGACATAAAGACATAGACATTTCTGGAATGTACTGTACATGACTACAATCACCAGTCATCAGAAGAAAAAGAAGATCAGTATATGAGGGAATTCATTATCAACTTTTCTTGTTAATAGGATGAAAGAGCTTAATTTACCTCTGCTGCTTCTGCTTTTTTCTCTCCTGATTCAGAAGAAGCTTCATTTGTCTTCTTCTCACCACGCTGCGAGCATAGAAAACAAATATGCAATTATTAAAATCACAAACTACACTTTATAAGCAGAGAGAATCCTAAATATCTTAGTGCATGTATGATCCACTTTGCCTACTAAAATTTGTGTGATTGGAACATTGTAATTTTTCTCACTACCCCAACTGTAGAACTTCCTGGCAGATAGTTTGATCTGGCAGATACTTTGAAGTGAAATCAGGCTTGTAAAGTTATATCTCTCAGGCCACTATAATTAATATTACTATGTGTGTGTGAAAAGTTCTAAACGGTATCTAAACTTACCACCTAATGTTCATCAGCACAGAGTTCTCTAGTAGATAGCTGCTTCAGTCCCTGGGACTGCAGTAGAAATCAAACAGTTCTTTCCAAAACCAATCTCACTCACGCAATCATGAGCATCCACCCCAGTAGCTGAACTGTCCTTGGAAATACCCCAGTCAAATCCCCACTCTGTCCAGCCCTTCCTACCTGAAGGCCACCTCTTACTGTGATTTCTAGAATTATGGTTCATTTGCAAAACATCATCTCTGTGACGATTCCAGCGCAGACGCACATTAGGGATCCAGTTCCACTAGATTCCCCAGTCCTCTCCTATCTTTTATTCTGTTCAAGTAGTTAAGCTTTGTGCTTTCATTTGACCTGAAGTGAAACCCAGCATGTCCCTCAGCAACACGTAGGAAGGGCCAGTTCATTCAGCGTGCATACTGGCATTCAGAGATTGCACACTGTGCCCTATAGGTCTCTAACAAGTGCTCTAAAAACTCTCACCGAAACACATTGTTCAGCCCTTATGACCAAAAAAAAAAAAAAAACACCCTACAGATTTTATAGTGACTCTAAATGGCAGCTTAGTACAGTTGTTACCAAGTATCTCTGGGACTACAGGCAGGCAAACATGTGAGAATGGGAATCCACCTCTGTTTTGTTTGTCAAGTAAAGGTGAGAGAAGATTTTGGACCTCTGCTTCGCTATTGCTTTGCGGGTTGTGCAGCAGGATGCTATTGCAGACAGTTTCAATAGCATTTTTTTACATGGATACAGCAGAAAGTAGTGCAATGATATTTGGACTATTATCTTCAACCGGAATGTGCTCAAGCAACAGGCAGCCTAGGACAACAGGACACTTGAATGCACATTGTAAAATTAAAAGAAAAAAAAATCTGACTGATATCTCATTTGTTTCAGTACAAGACAAATGTTTAAAAATTCCTTTTAATAAAATGCTAATAATTCAGGTTCTTAAAATGAGATTGGGTATCAATTGCATACCTAAGTTGGAAAGTTTTAATATTAAAAATACTATTCTCATAGTCCAAATTTTCCTTTTCAGAGGCAAAACAAGCCACTTAGGCCATTTTCTCAGGTAACAGATCACAGACCTACAAAAGCACTTTTAATACAGACACAGTTAAACAAGCTTTCGGTGCCTTTTACTGGCACCAAAGTAAAAGCATACCACACACATATCGGTAAAAGCAACATCAGCAAAGGCGCTTTTGCTGACAAAGCAATTCCTACACTACAGCAGAGCTGGAAGTTGCAGGAACTGAAGCTCCTACCCAATAAATCTCAGTAACGGAGATTAGGCCAGACATAAATGGATATATTCTCAGTATCACAGCACTCTCAAAGCCGAATGCTACCCTGCTTCCAGGTATGCAGGTCTTATCACTATCTCTGCAGATAGAACCCGGTTTGTGTGTAATTGTCCAAGCAGCCAGCTGGCCTGATGGTGTTTCACCAGCCGGCCTGATGGTGTTTCCATAAAAGCCGGATAGTGTGAGAGCCAGGGACTTCCAGGACTGAGGTGAGGCACGTGCTGTGCCACTGCAGGGAGTCACACTGGGTGCCAGGGCAGGTACCTTGGGAAATTAAATCCTTGCAGCCTCTGCTCCAGAGCCTAAGGCAAACAGCATCTCTAATAATGTCACTTTGAATTAAAAATCAAATTTTGTTTAGCGCTTTGAACAAAGCACATATGTGCAAGGTATTTTTTAATCCAAGGCCAAATCCACTTAGAGTCAGGCAGCTATATAATAATATGCACCAATAGCCTCCGGTAATAAAGCACTCTATGAGTATATTCTCTCACTTAAAAGTTTGGCATCCAGAAGAGGTAACGTACAAAAATACAACTTCCTCATGTACCTTCTGAGGAGATCACATTGGTTCCTTCAGCTTAAAGTAAGAGGAGAGTTTAAAATGTTCTTTAACTGTGCTTTGCTGCTCTGTATTTCCAAGCTTCGAACCTACTAGTAAAATAAATCAATAAATCTGTTTAGCAAGAGAATAAGGTAACTTTCTGGGGCAGTGTGCACCTCTTGCTTCTTTACAAACCCAACTGGTTGGCAGAGGTGGCTTTTCCTTTGGCCATTCTTCCCTTCCTCTGCTCATCTTTCATTACAAAGCCAAAGTAATGTATTCACGCACTAATAATATATCCACAACCAGGCCAACAGACAGGAGTGGCTCCACCTCAGTCACAAAACCACTCAGCATAAAGTTTGGATTAGATTAGTAGGTTTAACTAAGGACTCTTTCTTACGGTCACTGGAGAACTACAGTGTGCAAAAATGTGTGACAGTATCATTTTATGGCTATCCTTGCAATTTCTGATACAATAAGCATTCATAAATGAGAAAATTTATGACTTAAGTGAAAAGGAGGGAGCAAAATTTTAAGAATTGAACTCCCAACTGCACTTTCAGTCTGCACTTGCAGAACTCAGACCCCAGCTAAAGGTCTTGCTTGAAAGGCTGAAAGTCTTTCCAGGATGCCGGCATCCCGCCAGGCCTTTGGTTCGGGGCCCCTGCATAGCACCCTGGAGGACTGCAGTGACAACACGTTCAGTAATTGGGCAAAAAGGGAGGTCTACTTGCCAGATCCTCAGCTAATGTCACGTAACAGTGTCACTGAAGGAGGCTAGATAGAAATATGGCTCTTGCTCTCAGCTGAAAAGCGGAAAAAGACCCACAAGATCTGTGATGCTTTCCTGAGAACAGTGAGATGACTGAAAGTCCTGGACTTCAGGTACAAGGAAGCGCAAGGAACTCACTGGTGAAATCTAGAGCCTTTAACAGCAATCACATCCTACTTTAAATGTGCCACCCAGGCCAAAACACAGGTAGAACGGTAAATTCATCTCTTTTGCATTTTTTCTTCCCTTTTCTCTCTCTCTGTTTAGTGCTTTGCTTATTCCCGTTCAGATCCCACCTTCCAGCCAGCAGCTGCCCCATGTGATGCGCACCCAGCACTGGACCAAGGAGCTAACCCCTGCGGTTAGCTGAGGCTATCAGATGTTACCAGGTCCTACCTCCTGGGCTAGAAATTCAAGAGATTTAGCTACCTGAGCACACACACCTAGAAAATACCTTAATACAGTATTTTGTGTGAAAAATCACCTTATAAAATGCACATTTTTTTTTCTGCTAAAACTCATAACAGAACACAAACTTTTCTTTTTTCAACTATTCCACAGAAAGACAAACTACGTGAGTCACGCGACTAAAGAGGAAAGCAGGCGTTTTAAGCCAATTGCAGGTTTTCTCACGGTTAACAAGCTGGAGCATAAGGCGCAGCCCAAACACCAGCACCATCAAGGAGCAGCACCTCACTTCAGAAGCCAAAACTATTCTGGGAAACGCTGCCAACTGCCTGAAGTTAAGAGAGTGCCTCAGAAAAACAAATAAATGGGGTGAAAAAAAGAAGTAAAAATAAAAAGCAAAAAATCCAGAGGGCTCACTAAAGATTTTTCCAAAGCAGAAACAGCCCTATAGAGACAGCCTCTGGAAACGGGGATCACTTCGCAAATCGCCCGGTTTCGGGCAAAGAAGGACTCCTGACAGACGGGAGGTTTGCGCCGCCGCCGCGGTATTTACCATCGCGTACCACCACC
>NW_010580551.1:193821-204724 GCF_000705375.1 Tinamus guttatus | reverse complement strand
CGGGCCGGGCCGCTGCTCTCAGCGCTGCTGGAAGGGAACCTGGTGCTCGCGGTTCCGAGGGGCTCGGAGGCACCTTGAAACTTCGCAGCTGGGCCCAAACTAGCTCGGCTTCCTCCCCACCCCAAAGCCACACTTCGCCAAGGTTTTTGGGAAAACGTAGACGTTTCCCGGAGGAGGTTACAAGTGGAAATGCTGAAGGAAAGATTCCCCTGAGAAGTCAGTCCCCCTGTGCCTGTGGCATCTGACAGCCGAGTGATGCCTGGAGCCCTTCCTGGCCCCCACGGGGCAGCACACCCGGGATATGCCGGCAGCATCTCCAAGCCTATGCCTACCTGCTCCCGTAACTCGTAACTCCGGCGCCTTCAGCATTGAACCATTGCTAAACTCAAACTCTAACATTGCATGGAGGAAAGTCTCCTTTGTGCTATAAGTTAATCGTCTCAATTCTAAAGCCTGTCCCATATCCTGTGGTTTCATCTACAGTGTTAAAACTCATGTATTTTGCATTTACTGCAGCTTGGTTTATTAAATTCCAAAACCATCAGTGTCTGATTTTTATTTTTATTTTTTTTAAGAGTAAGTTCTAAACGTATACACAAATAAGTTGCCCAAGATGTAGGATCTGCTCTTCCAAACAGAGCAGGGATAATTAATGGTCAGTCAGAGCTGCCAAAAGATTAAGGCTGACTAGATGGCCCAAATCAAATGCTGGGAAATTCTCCCAGATTGCAAACAGTATAATCCTGAGCCTGAAAGACTTGATTTGTCCTGGCCATGTCCTGTTCATAGGGATATACAGCTGAGGTGGAAAATTCAACATTTAAGACTTTCCAGTCAAGACTTTCCTTCTGCAAGACATTGTAGCAAGAAAAAAAGTAATGAATAGCATGAACTGACCCTTGGGAGAAAAGGGGTTAAAAAATGGAATAGTTGCTTATAAACTGGCTTAGACACAGACCTCGAGTGCGCCAAACTGAGTCCCTGGAAGCCTTGGGGCTTCAAACCGCAAAGAGGAAGGAGGGATGGGACACATCACTTGCCTTACCTAACATACCTTTTGGCTAGCCCTGTGTAAGTTTTTTAGTTCACCTTTGAAGTGATGAAGCCCGTGACACCTATGAATTTTACATTCCACTCTTAAGAGTCAAGTGCCTAATATTTCAAGTATACAGCCCTGTAACTAAGTTCCATATTACAGGCCGTGAATAAGCAAAGCAGATCTGCAGGACTGGTCTGTGTATGTGCGTGTGGGTGAGATGCTCTGAGGAAGCAAATGCGAGGACCTGTTTAATGCGTGACTTATACACCAGACCTCTGCATGTTGTTTTATCCAGGGTTGCTCTGATGGGTCTAATAGGGCTGCATTCCTCAGCTGCAGGCAAAGGATCCTCCCTGCTGACACAGGGCTTCAGGAGGCACTTGCTTCACTACTTTTTATTACTATGTGCTCGATGACAGCAGCTGAAGCGGCCACTAATTGAAATTACAGACCTACACAGTAACGAGACAGTCCTATATAAAACACTTGGTCATCTGGGTCTGCATTATGCAGAGTCTTGAGGGTTTGGCTGACCCAGAAGCACATGGTCATCTTTAGGCTTTCCTGTTAACAAATTAGGTATATAAACACAGTTTGGCACAGCATCTTGAAACAGAAGCCCCCTTCAAATGTGGAGTTTGTCACTGTCTGTTTGGACAGCTTGTTCCAAAAGACTCAATCCACCTCCAATGCTGTCTGTCTGAAATGTCACTGCCACCCTGGTGTGTGTTGTTTTGCAGGTTCTGTTAGACACTTAGGGTGCTGTTAGGCCCTAGGAAAGAGAAGCACCTCTTGGTCATGTAACCCATGCAATTCCTGCATGTGCTGTGTGCCTGGGTAGGGCTGTGGATAGTGAGCGGCCTCCAGTCCGAAGAGGAATTATTGCTTTGGTGGGGTGAAGGGGGTTGCACAGTCGTTGCTATTAGAAGGCTCTTCTAGATCCCTGGTACATAAAAAAATAATAATAAATAAATAAATAAATAAAAGTTTATTGGCAATTTCCGCATAAATTTATACATAAACTAGCTTATGTTCATTTTACATGTAGATGATGTGGACACCGCACATTTACCAAGGGGTTAAAATCAGGTACTTGCTGCTCCAGCAGAAGTGATCACAACTGACTAGTGCATGAGTCAGCTCTTGAATTACCGCAGGGCTAAACACCACTTTGCTCCTTTGGCGAGCTTTTCCTACAGCTTTCAGTAGTCTGCAGGTGTGTCATTTCAAAGTCACACTGGTTTGCTGTTGCATTTTCTGCTTGCTTTTTTCACAGCATCTTATGTGTCACACACAAGTGAACAAACTCCCTGCTGCCCACTGAGGTTTTACTGGCCGTGTGCAGCACTGCACCAAACTGATCAGAAATGCAGACACGTGCAAGAGGTGATTGATAGTCCAGACCCAGGGTTTGCCTACTGTACGTCAGCTGGAGCTATGACAGAAGACAATGTCAGCAGCTATTTGTTGTGATAATGCGTAATGTAATTAAGCATTCCCAAATAATTTTGATGCCTTCAATAAACATTTAGAGATATTTTTCATAGGTGCATATGCTTTTAGTTTAAGACATTGGGAGTCTAAAATTTATATTCACAATTGCAGGCATCTTTTTCATATCATATTAAGTCTCTGAATGGCTCCAAATATTTCTGAACAAAAAGATGCCCCAAATTCTGGCAGTCAGGTGAAAATTTTGCCAAGTATACACATTTTATTATTATAACTTGCATAAAAGTTCGCAAGCTTATGAGTCACTCACCAAATTTACAAAATAGAATACATAATCTCTTCTATATTTAGATTTTTACCTGTAGCAGTTTTAAAAAATACAAAGAGGAATATAAGGACCAGTTAAACAAGTTTTGTTTAATCTCTTCTTTTCTTTCAATTTACCAAAACCAAAAACACTTCTCATGATTTTTCTTTCTGTTCTCTTTCTACTGAAAACAAATTTTCACTTTCTTACGAGTGGCAAGTCCTGCACTTTGGTAATACTAGCAAAATGATTCCATAAACAGCCATATAACTGAGCGGTTTTGCCTGTCAAATTTTACAGTCTGCAAGGAATATTGTCTGTTCACCTGAATCCCTGACTTAAGAGCAGCAAAGATCTAAGATCTGCTTAGCAGCACTCCAGAATTTATATTTCTGTGTTTAGAAAGTGGGAAAATAGAGTACTCTTAAGCCACATCTTAGGAGCCACAACATTTGAGAGAGTGGTGTTGTCCCAGGCTGGTGTTGCACTCGTGTCAATGTTTCCTTTTTATATCCCTGTGTTCCTAGGGAGCGCAGGTTCCTGAAACTCTCCTTTTGAAGTGTCCAACTCGTAAATGATTGCAGAAGAATTTCTTTGGTTTCAGCTCCTACTGCCTTTAACAAAAGGAATTTACTTTTTCACTTGATACATGTGGTCCCACTCTGTTTTAACATACTAGCTGTAATTGAAGTGGACAAGTTCATTTCATATATACTTCTACTACTTATATAGTGTTTGGTAAACGCAAAATGGTGTTTTCAGCTACAGAAATCCTATTTGTGGATATAGTAAATGGTTTGATAACAGTTTTGCACCATTAAGCAATGTTCCAAATCATTACTATTGAAAAAGAATGGCTTCTCTCTGTGTGTGTCTATACACATGCATGTGAACATGCTATAAATGTTCACTTCTGTTATGTGAATTGTATGTCCTTTCCATTGATTTACCCTTCCTCAGCGTGGCTGGAAGATTCCTCATCAGACTCCATCCCGCTGCTGAGTGAAAATTTCCTTTCTGGAGACAAACATTCCTACGTTTGACACTAATCAAGGGCAACTTATAGTTTATTCCACAGTTATTAAAAAAAAAAAACTTTAAAATGTCATCATCAAAGGGGTTAAACTCAGATGATACATACAAGTTTTTAAGGAAATTACACTGAAATAGAGCATTTTCACATAAAATCCTAAAGCTTCAGCAGTGCGTGTCTCATGTGACCATCAATGAAGAAAACATGTGCTGTAACCTTCATCACACAGATCATACAGGACTTTGTTCCACTCCCACATCTTTGGTTCTTTCTTTTCTCCATGGCCTGTTTCTCCTGGGGAAACCAACCTGTGCTGTCAGTCTGGGGAGTCTGACAAGATTCCAGACAAGATGAATGAGAGCACAGCACCCCCAAAATTGCTCCAGCAATTGTTTTGGAAACAGTTTAGGAAAGCATGCTTTATGACATCCATTTGTTTCAATATAAATACGGCTTTCAGCAAATTACAGGTATTTCCATAGATTGGGTATAGATGCATAGAGTACGAAGTTATGACTCCAGTCATAACTGGAGTCATGCCTTTGTCCAAAGGGAAAGTATAGCATGACAAGCTAGGCGTTACCCCAATGAATGTTAAACATTATAAGCATTATGTAGGAGTGGCTAACCTGCAGCTCATTTTTCTCTGCAGTTGATGTTTTAAAAAAAGGCTTCTTTTTTTTCAGGTGAACTATTTTAAGTGAACTATGCAGTTATAGCAAAGTATATGTACTAGAAATTTCAAATCTTTATAGACCTGAGAGAACTCTGCTGAATGCAATACATGTCTGAAGTTTTTAGCTAGAAATTAATCTAAGTCTGCACATCGCAAATCTGAGGCAAATGCTGGCATCATTTTCATAGATAAGAAAAACCCTTGGGAGGTCTGTGTGTGGCGAGCCAGAACAAACACTACATGTTTACAAATGTTTTGAATTCTTGTACACTAGAAAGTCTCAAAATCAAAAGAAAATCACATTTTAGGTACATATCTTTTAAGCATTATCTCTATGTTTTCCACACGCTGAATTTAGCAGAGTACATAAGTTTATGTGTCAGTTCTGTATCATACAAAGCACAAAATCCTTGTGAGAGATTGATCTCACAATACTTCCTGGTCATTTTCTCTCTTAATCTTGATAGTAACATTCCTTTCAGCACCGTATGGCAGTAATCTCCAATTGTCAGAGTGGACAATGTTCCAAGAATTTGGGGTTCAATGCTTTCAGCTTTTGGGGAAATGCATTGACATTCTGTTCCACTAATACGGAGTTTTTCCAGCTTTATAATAAATAATACTTTCTTTCATATGGAATTAATCTGGGGATTCTAGCCATTAATAGAGATGTTAAATGACTTTGTAGGGGAAAGGTCAGGGAAAATATCTGTAATTTGCTAAAATATGTTCCATGGAGCAAGACAAAAATATTTGCATTGGTTTGCAAAGATGCAATATCTCATTTATGTGTGTGTTACTTCTGATGGGTCATCCCAGGATAGCAAAGACAAGGTTTTATGGGATGCCACATCATGATATATTTTGTCTTTTTTTCTATTTCTTTTGCTTTGTGTTTTCTTTTTCTCATTCTCTTAGCCAACCACAGATACCCAGGCAGTTAAGACTGAAGAAGCCCAGAACAGATGAAATTATTGTTTATAACTAATCCAAAAGCTAAAATAAGACAAACACCGAAATATTTTATATTTTTATGTATATATATGTCTGTATCTTAACTATTTTGTACAAGTCTATGGTGTAATGCACCATATCACTAAACACTATTCCTCTTATTCCCACCTAAATTAAAAGATTAAAGAATAATAATTTAAAGTATGATTATTTCACACTGAATTTACATAAGAAAATATTAAACTTAAGATAGAAATTTGACAGAAACTTCAGAAAATGTCTAGGGCTAAGCAGTAATCAGGAAAGGGATAAAAGTAGCACTTCCACCCATTTCCACATAGCTACTGAGCAGCCACCGTGTGAGCCTTTATTTGGACACCGGTGATAGTGACACAAGCTGCACAAAGTGGCCATGACTCTTTTGAGTCCCCAAGACACTCATTTTGGTGGCATCTTCGTGGGCCTTGATGGATCTTTCTGCTGGGAAAACACCTCTGCATGTGCTGTGTGCTACCACTGGTTAAAAAACACAAAATGCTCTTTTGCCAGCCTTGTTTAGTAATTTTTCTGCTTTCTGTTAGAATTTTAAAACATCTCCTCTGAAGCTGTGTTTACTGAGCTCCCCTAAAGTATTTTCAATGGCTGACTATAAAATAAGGTGCCAGCAATTGCAAAAGTGTTTCCACAGCATTTCACTCAATGCTTGTGGCAGGACCTAAAACCCTCTAGTAAACCAATTCCTGATGGGGGAAAGAAAATTGTATGGACTTATACAACTCTTGGAAGATCAACATCTTCTTTTCCAACAGCAACTCAGCACCTGCGAGAGTAGAATCGGCATCCTTCAGACTTTGAATTTGCCATCACTTTTCTGAGGGAAGGACCTGCTGGTCCTGGTAAACTAAGGCACAGAAGACCTTACGCCACACAGGATGCTTATAGCAGAGAAAGGAATTAACCCTGAATTTTGTTGATGTACAAGCTTTCACTCACATCCATTTTTATTTTGATTGTAAGGCTTGACATATGGTTATACTAACACAAAAAGAAAGTAGTCACATAACTTGTCCCCTCCTGTATACAGGCCATGGAAATCTAAGCATGATTTTCATTCATAATGGAAAAATTACATGTGCAAAATGTACTTACTTGCACGCACATGTTTATACAAACACATGCACATCTTAGATATACACAGATTATAATAATTTATTATTTGCATTCTAGATATAGAAAAATGACTTTGTCAAATATATTTGTGGTCACAGGAACATCTCTTGGAGACAGGGATAAAGAAGATAATGCTGCTCCTTGGAGGAAGTATCACACTGCCAAACCGTAAAGGATTTGTGTGATCGGAGTTAGTGGATATTGCTATGCATCTAGCAGCTGTGTTGCTATCTGGTTCATCTCGCATGCTTGGTTAACCAGTGCCTCATCTGGAAATTAAAATAACATGTTAAAAGCTTTACTAATAGACATGTCTCCAAATATTAGTTCTACTGGCAGTGTAATATTCCTGGATCCGTTATAGCCATCTGCCACTTCACCATTACTTCTCCATGCTGATGTTTGCCCAGTTGCACTCTTCAAACTCTTCATGCCTGGGGAATGTCTGCTCTGCACAGAATTGAAGCTCATGTCCCCAGCTTGTCTTAGCTTTTCAGTATGTTTAATTTAGAGTCAAAACAGTGAATAGGCAGCACATGAAGACTGGCAAAGAAATGTTTTACAGAAGATTGTAACACTGTTTTGCATGAACGTCTTTCCTCTTTCCTAAGACGGAGAAAACCAAGAAACTGGAACTGTTCTGAAGGGAAAATAGATAATGTGAAATATATTTTGCAGCTGCATGTTAGGTTGAAGGCTACCTACATTTTTAATAATTAAAAAATCGAACTAACATTCAAGAGAGGTGTATTTAAACAGAGGTAAAATCCATGACCATTAATATTTAAATAATACAATTATCATGTCTTTTATTTTATAGGAAATCTTATCTAATGATTTTATTTATAAAGATTGTGAGTATTGGTACATTACATTAAAACAAAATGGTGTAAATGAGCATTTGAAATTATGGAGACACATCACAGGGTAGCCCTGTGTGGCAGGGAGAGGTGTCCCAAGAGTGTTCAGGACAGGACACCAGTGCTGCCATCCAGAGGTCTTGATCCGCAGCAGACCCCCCAGGTAATCAAACACAGCATAGTTCCATCTGATGTGCCAATTGTTATTTTTTTATAGAAATGACTGAATCCTGCATGTGTCCCAAACCCCAGACACGTCCTTTCTCCCCAGAAGGAGTTGTGTGACCTCCCAGAGGCCCGTTGGTCACACCGAGCCTGGCGCTGGGCTTCAGCCGGCTGCGCTGCCCTTCCCCTCCTGGCTGTGACTGCTGATCCCGAAAGCGGGACACAGCCCTGGCCACCGGGCGCGTGGGACGCGAGCTCCGGGGCGAGCATGAGGCTGTCCCCGCGGGCACCGTGGCGGGAGACGTGCAGGAACCAGCGTTTCGTGTTCATCAGTGAGGGCACGTCCCAGCCACAGCCCCAACAGGTTGCGAAATTCCTGTTGTTTCCGGCAACAGCCTGACAGAGGAGAGCGCTCTGCTCGGCGGAGGGGCTTTGCTGTGTGCGTCACTGAGGTGCTGCTTGAGATGACAGGGACCCTTTGGTGCCAGCCGGGGCCAGGCCTCCCTGCACGATGTGTGGACTGTGGCGGAGGCATTGGAGGCCATGCTCGGGCCTTGCCCCAGCAGAAACCTGTGGTACTCAGCAAGTGTGCTGATTTTACAATAAAACAGGGTGGAACTTGGACAAACAGTGGAGAAACTGGCCTGCAGAGGAGCCAGGCCTGGCTGTGTCTCAGGTTAGGAAGCAAATGGCTCCCGCCGCCCTGTGGATGACAAGGCTGGAGGCCTGTTAGTCACCTCATAGCTCTGCTCTGAATCACTGTGGCTGGGCAGGCTGGGAAATGTGCTCTGCGTGGCTGAGGCCAACCGCAGCCTCGTCTGGAGGTGGAGTAACTGCCTTGTGAATAAACGTGACAAAAGTAATGGCCTAGAGGGAGTGCAGGGACACTCCTGCCAGGACACCCTGAAAAAATGAGGCAGGATTTCTGTGCTTACGAGAGTAAACGCGGTGTGGGCTCATCCACTGCTGCTGATTCTGGTGACGAAGCTCCTCCTCCACAGTGGAGAGCACAGCACGCACGGAGGCAGCGCGGCCACTTGCCAGAGCTCACCACAAACACTGCCTTCTCGCTCGCCCTCGTGAGCCTTGGACGGAGCCAGAGGAAAATGGTGGCTGCAGTGACAGTATGAGCCTTGTCTGGAGAGCTGGGTACAGAGAAGACCCTTCTCTCCCTCACAGGGGAATAGTACAAGTAATTTAAGTCATGACAGCAATCCATTAGCCTTTTAATCAAACTCCAATAAACTAAGTCAGTGTTATGTGCTGAAGTGGAAAGATCTGAGGTTTCAATATGCCAGTTAGGCCAAGAGAGATGCCACTGGCAGGCCACTAGCATGCCGATGTCTGCGGCAAGGGAATGGTTAAGTGCGCCTGGCTGACGCTTCCGATGCAGGAGCATTTCCTCCACCTCTGCTGCTGCTGCCAAAGCCGCGGGCTCCAGGCCAAAGGGCTGAACATGCCCTGCATCTCCGAAGGAGAAAACCCTCCCTCCTTGGGTAAACATCTCCCAGAGGAGGAGACTAAATCTGGCCTGCACGGTGAAGACTTGGGAAGGGATTCCCAAAGCACACCAGGAGCCAGCGAATTCACAGGGCAGGCCAAGCCAGTGAGCGGGTCTGGCACACAGAGCCAGGTTATCCTGCCTGGGGAAAAGCCCCTGCCTTGTGCCGCTCCGAGGGTCTCCTGGGAGAGCTCCTGGAGCTGCCAGTTACATTTCTTCTCCCTGACCACAGCCCTGACACTCCCCTTGGCTTCTTCATCGTGGCACTGAGACTTGTTTACAGAGCACAGTGATCGCAGACCAGATTTTTATGAGATTTTCTTTAAGGGCTGCACAAAGCATTACTCACCCGCTATGCAGAGGAGAAGCCTCAGCGTGGAGATTTGTGCCTGAAACATCCCCTGCCACAGCGATCTGCCGTCGACTTTGCAGAGGATGAGGTTCCCTCTGGATGTGGTGAGACTTTAGCCTCCTCTAAAGCTAAAGTAGAGCCCTTTTTTTTAAACTTCCTCTTCCCAGCAATCTTGGGCAGGAAGGTTCACAAGCACTGTTGTGTTCATGCCGAATTTCTGATGACAACAAAGTCATCAGACTTTTATCACCTTTTGCTTTCACAGTTGCAGCTGTTGAAAAAAGCACTCATATCAGCACTTTTCTACTTTTTTTTTTTTTGAATTGATACTCCAAATTTTTTTTCTTATCAACAACACAAGCTCTTTTAAGGTACATACACCTAAGTTGCCATTTAGCATACACAAACTGGCTTTTCCTGCCTCCCTTAAAGGCAGTCCATGAAGTACCCTGTTGTCAACCACTGTAGCCTGAAAACCACTGGAAATCAAGACAGGATCTGATAGATATTATGTTTTAGCTGGATTAATTTGATTTTTTTTTTTATGTGATATTGTCATAACATGTCACTCCTCTGCCCCGAGAAGTACACAAAGGCAGAAAGCAGTGGTTGATTTTTGCTGCCTGCTCTCAGGAACCCCTTCTCCTCCCTTCGGGCACTGACTCATTTCCTCTGACGACTTAACCTCATCCTGTGTGCTGCTCTGCCAGCTTGTGTTTTGCTCTTGCCTCCGTGCAAGTTAAACATGTTATGAAGACAAATAAGGCCATGATTTTGCCTGAAATCTTGCTTTTCCCTACCACTACCCCCGCTTTTCTCTGCATACAGATAGCTTTGCTGTCTTCAGTGGAGCTCTGCAAGAAGGGTGCTGCGTCAAGAAAAAATCCAGTTATCTTCATGCCATGCCACTGGATATTATTGCCACGCAAATAGGCAGAGGCAGCAATGATAATAACTCAAGAAATAAAGTAGTCTCAAATTTCAGTCATTTATAAATTAAAGTCTGAGTGAGGCGCTTCCCAACTAAAGGAAAACCAGAATTTCCCTAGGTTGTAGTGCCACCTGCCGGGACCATGATGATGACAGGCATCATCAGGGAAGCCAGCAGTGCAAATTGGGGTTTCCAGTTTTCTGTCCATGTGCCCAACACTGTTTACTTGCATATGTGCAGCACCGCAGCAATTGGGTCTTAGTACTCCCTAAATGTCTTCTTTTGCCTAGGAAACCAATCCTTTCTGCAACTGAAAGTAGAAAGCTTTAATTATCTTTCCCCTTTCCCTCCTTTAAATTCCTTTTCACCTGTCACTCAGGCACATCACTTATCTCTATTTCTATTGATTTTAGGACAAAAGGCAATGAAAACTGAATGAGAAGAATCTTTGTATTTTGCAATT
>NW_010580551.1:160559-185705 GCF_000705375.1 Tinamus guttatus | reverse complement strand
GCATATTTTTGATTCATTTTCTCTTCTGGCACCACACAGTGCTGGGGCAGAGTCCAGATCTAACAAAAGAGGCATTGAGTGCACTGTACAAAGACTCAGGTAATATGGCAGAGGTGTCATCTTCACAACCCTCTAGGAGGTCAGGTGAGTGCTGTTGGGAAATATTTGACAACTTTATTTATTTGTATAAATATTTATTTAAAATATTTATTTTAGAGTAACATACTTAAATGGAACGAGAAGTTGTAGTGTTCAGTTTGAAAGGATCTGAAAGAGTCTGAAAGAGTCTGCAGGTAGGGAGAACATGTCTCTGTTTTTTTGTCTTTCTCTTTTCTTATTGCCACGTTTTTCCTATATATGGCAATAAATAATTCATCAAAAGAAAAAATACAGAGAGGGGAATTCTTCACAGTTCCCCTTAGGGAGGGCTTTTGAGGCATGCAGTACATTCTGCTGGGACTTGGATGGGAACTTGCTACATAAGTACATGCAAATGCAATGAGAGCCCAAGGAAAAGTATTGCTTGTCCAAACTATTTTTTTTTTTTTCCACACAAAAGCAATGCGAGCACTACTGTGAAAGTAGTCAATAAAATGATACGCTACAGAACAGCCTCCATTAAGTTATTGCACAAATCAGAACATTTACTTCAACTTAAAGACATGGGGCAGTACTCCTGGGCCTTACTGGGCAAATAGAGAATTTGTAAACAACCCCAGAAGCTCTATGCTTGGTTTCCACTTGTGATGCAGGCTGCTTTCTTGCTGTGGTGTGGGGAAGTGTCCACAAGGTGTGGAGCAAACACCAGGCGCATGGTGGGGAGACCTGGCTGGCAAAGGGCACATCTTGGACAGTAATGAGAACTCATCTTTCATAAACACAAGCTATGATTTGCTGAACTCCAGTAACCAACTCTCAGAACGTGTCCTCTGGCATAAATATTCATGATATGTTTACTGTCTGTTCAATGCAAGAGGTTTGCACACAGTAGGAGGGGAATTGCTTGGTGTGCGGGCAGTGCACCCTCACCAGCACTGAAAGAGCCACCCTCAAAGGAAAGAGCAAGTGCTGCATGGCCTGAGGTTGCCTCTTTCCTGACAGCACCTGCCAGGCCTCCTGTGAAGACGACACCTCAGCCGTGTCCCGCACCAAACTCCAGACAGCTTTGTTAGACCAGTGAGTGACAGAGGAAGCTCTTGGTTCATCCATTGTAAGCCAAAACATAACAAGCTGAAATTAATTCAACTTTTCTAACCCATCTATGACAATTTAGTGAAACAGAGCCACTTAGCAAAAGAACCTTGGCACCATTGCTAAACAAGTTCGCTCTTGGGGAGGGAAACACCGTCTCAATCATGAATCACATATGGCCTTTGCAAATGGCTTGTCTGCCCCACACCATTTTGTCATCTTGCTTTGCCATCTGATTATTTTCTTTGTTATTCCTTTTGTGCTAGAGTTATATACTGTGCAAACCATCCCGGAAGTTATCATGAGAACAGATGTCCACTGGTGAGAAGATAAGCATAGCTGAACCTGTTGTGCCGGCTCTCTTACTGAGTTCGTTTAGCAGTGGCCTTATAAACCCGTTTGTGCAGGCACAGCTGCAGCAGTACTTGCTGTACTTACACACAGAATAGCTTCAGCACAAGGAAACAGGAACAGTGGGGAGATCTCTCGGGCTACCATCTGGATAGCAGGAATAATTTCTGTAGAGTGCAATACTGTTGATGCTTTATGTCTCCCTCCTTTCCCATCTTTGTCCTGACTGCTGTAATTGTGAACCTTGTGCTAATTAGCATCTGCTGCAGCACTGGCTTGTGGGAGTGCGACTCTGAGCTGATGCTAGAAGCCAAGTTGGAAGGATAAGCGTATTAATCAGAAAAGAAGTGATGTGGAGATACAGCAGTCATTCAATCTCCTTGACACAGGGCCAGTAATATACAGATGATCTCAGACGAGAGAAACATCCATTACCTTGGTAAAATCCTGTGTTGCCAGTGTGAGGCATAATTCCCTGTTTACAGAGATAATGTCAATGATTGGAATAATCATCAGCCTGATCCAGCTGGAAAAGTAAATGCTCCCCTTGCTTGCCTAGAGTCTTGTTTGCTTAGCAGTAGCACCTGCGAGACGCCGGAGGGTGAGCTCACTCGCATGGAATATTTCTGTTCCCACTTCTATTGTCCTTTGCAACGGAAGCTCTCACCTAGGCTTTTACTATAAATCCTCTGTAGGAGAGGGATCATCCGCAGTTCTGACTCAGCCCATTAAGAGCATATTGAGAAATAACTTAGGTTTCCCAGAAGGTTAATTTACGTCAGCAAGCAAAAAGATAATCACAGTCATAAATCTTTGTCCACGTCCATATCTCCTGATTGCTTTAAAAATATCAGTATAACGCTTTCTATACCTTAACCAAATGCAGTAATTTGACTTGCTTTTCCTGATATCTGCAGTGCATGAAAGTTATACTGTTTTATAGCAGTCTCATTTCCAGCATGCTGGAATTAAGCGCAGTCTGTAAATTATGCACGACTTCTTAACGTTCATGAATCCCATCATTTTACTTTATTGATCTGTTCTTTCCCATAACTGGCAACAGCCTATGAGGAAATGAATGTTTTACATCAGACAAATGGGAATTTTATTGATGTAATATTGGGGAAAAAACCAGACATGCTTAGCAAGTTAAAATGTTACTGTCCTTTATATTTGTTTGAACGCAGTATCAGTGTCTTCCTGCTGGCATTTCGCATGGGCTCTTCAGAGAAGTTAGAAAAGTGGTTCTATGTAATATTTATAGAGAAGCTAAGATACCTACCTAACCTTCTATTGCCATTAATATTAATGAAAGTAATCACATACCTCCCTTGCCTTCTATTAATATTAATGAAAGCGAACACATATGTCACTCTAAGGATTTTTCACAGTGTCTTTTTTTCCTAGGACTGCCAGGAAACCTTTTTGGCTTTCACTACTCCGCTTTTACTTTGCCCACATACAAAGTAGGTGCTCCTGGCCACTTGTGACAACCGGCTCTTCTGCTGATACTCAGCAGCTGAAGCGCAGCACTTCCTTCCACTCCAGCACAAAGAAAACTGCTGTGAATAACCTGGCTACCTCCATGTCATGTATAAAACACAAAATCTAAGGCAGGAGCCATAGCCGTACACCAGTAAATTCGTAGAATAGAAAGGACTCTGTAAAAACTCTTACATTATGCTGTACTTTAACTCATCACTGATATTTTTTTCCACTGTTGAATGCAAATAAACTCGCCTTATTGAAAATGGCCCAAAATTACTGCATTCCTGATAATGAGACTCAACAAAAAACTGGTTCTATTTAATACCCAGATTGCATCCCTAATAATGGACATGATAGCAAACAAAGAAAAAAAAAATCCCTATGCTGATTGTGTTGTCATGATTGAATTTGGGTATTTGTGAAAATATAGGCTCATTCTCTGAAGGCAGTGGAAGATGTTTCATTTCCCTATGTCAACCTTCTAAATTTTGTGAATGTGTCATTGTGTAAATGTGAAATTGTGGGTTTAGCAGATACCCGTTTCCAGAAAATGCATGACTGTATGTATAGTTTGTTGAAAATGAGTAGGGAAGAAGAGTTGATTTTGTGTCAGCTTTTGGATATACATAAAAAGAGATCAATTCTGTCATTCAATTTCCTCTTCATCAAGGAGCTTTTTGCTTTTGCATTTTTGTCCACCATGAAAATGAAGAGACTTAGATCTAATTAAATTTTTCATCAATGTGAAATTAACCTACAGAGAGAAATAACTACCTGAGTAGCTTGAAATTTGATCCTGATTAACTCCCTTGCTGTAAGAACATCCATCCACCTTCCTCACAGCTGTACTGCTCCAAAACATGATATCAATTTAAAATGTGCATATAATGAAAATACTCCTTTTTTAAACATAACATGCCATTCACTCTTCGTTTTTCTGAAAGGTGGGTGGTATAAGAAATAGAAGGATCTCCTTTTTTTTTCTCTAAATCATTTCAAAATTGTTGAAAAAGAACTTATTTATGCTTTTGGAGGGCTTTGGATGCTCTCACTTACACCTCACATAAGCCTCAGCAGTCAATTTCCATTGGGGGAATGGAAAAGCTCCTGAAAGAAAAGTATAAAGTACATCTAGTAGCCATGGCAGCAGGGAGAGCTGGTGCTGCATATCAGAAAGACGAACCATTTCTCCAAAGACCCTAGAAACCCATGATATATCAGATTATCTGTAATCCTAGCAATGAAGTAAACCAACAAGGACGACTATAATCTTTAGCAGGGGAAAAAAAATCATCCTATTCTGATACATCTTTGCAAAGAGCGTATGAGAATTTAACTGCTTATGTCTTAATCCAGAAATGAAAAGAGAACATAACAAAATCCATTCTTGAATTCTGAAGTTTGAAAGTAGCTAGTAAAAGCCTCATTTGGCAAGCTGTTGTCAAACTCTACACCCCCGATATGAAATCTTCATCAATCTTCTTTTGCAAAAGGAACATCCCCAAGTGAGCTTTTTTTTGACTCAAATCAAATGTGACTTTGGATTACAGGAAAAAATAAAGTCTTCGTCGCACATGTCAGTAGAAGTCATGTCTTGATCGCTGAATTTTGAGCAGCTCTAACTTACTGGGTAGCCAGGGAATACAATGCCCAACTACCTAAGTGAACTAGTGACCATCTTCATGAATACATTGAATTCAATCAATTTATTCTTTTAAATGCCCCTTTGTCAGTAGGGCTACATGACCTTATAGAGCTATCGCACCAGGGTGTCTTTACTAAGTTGCATTAATTTTCCAGTTTTCTTGGTCATTTTTAGTAATGTTGTGACTATGCAGAATTCTTCATAAATATTTAATTTAAATTACTCTGCAGGCGAAAGCACCAGGGAAGAGTCTGAGCAGAAAGTGAGTCACTGCTCCTTAATCAGAGATGAGTGACTTGGCAGCTCAGGGAGCCCGGTGGGAGAGGGTTATTGATGCCGGTTAATCACCGCGGCAGAGGCCCACGCAGGTTTTGGGGCTGCATCCTGGAGTGAGCACATCCCAGCGGAGGAGCTGGCGCCTCCCTGCTGCCCCTCTGGAGCCAGACACACTTCAGGAACTACACAGCTGCAGCCTTGTTCTTCACCTGCAGGGCCTTGTGATTTGTAAAGCTTTTTATTCTCTGCAGTGCCAAGCTAACCCCTGAGGATGGTCAGAAGAAGAGAGAGAGATGACATGTGGTTGCTTGCTAGCATATCTTTTTTATTAGATAAATCTATATAGATCAGAACACCATGAGTTCAGTATGGCTTAACATTGAGGTAGGTTCCCAAATACCACAGTACCTCATTTGCAGGCACTTGGTTCCCTCAGTGCAAGGCACAGGTCCAAATTGGGATCCTGATCTTGACTGAACTCTGATGCAGTTGTGTCAACTTGAAAGCAAAAATAATAGTATTTTTAAAAATCTGGGCAGCTAGGAAAGCTGTTTTGTGTATCATCATTCAGAGTATCTGTGAACAAAGAAGCAACAACTGCTTGCAAGGAAAATTGTTTATTCTAAACCAGTAGCAATCACTCTAGCAGTTATATAATGGTAAAATGAGTAGGAGTGTTTCAACTTTCAGAAGCGTTCACCATAATATTATGGACGGAAATGAGAAATAAAAAATGATCACATGTTAGAATAATTGATTGTTCATTAAACACTTAGAGTACAGTACAGCAGTTCCCATGCTCCTCTGGTATAATTTAATTGACTTCTCTTCATGCTAATGTTTATCTGGAAATTGTTTTCATAGGTTCAGTGGCCTATGGTTAATTTAGCATATGTGGCTAACTGCAAAAGGGTTTTAAATAATAACAAGCATTAGGCTGACCTCTTGATCTTACCTGGCTGAATGAAAGCAGATAAAGCAGATACACCAGCTGCCGAGGAGGTTCTTTAAGAGAAGCCAATGACATGACACTTTTTTTCTGAAATGAGGCTTCTCACCTGCAGTGGTCTTGTTAAAGTGCAGTCTTCCACACCTCCTTCCAGAGTCTGGAGGAGACCAGGCCGTGGAGTTTCGTGTTCCCCTGGGCTGCAATGTTGTGCTCCAGCTGCGAGGCCCAACACGTGCACGTGGCTCCTGGCGCCAGCGCGAGTGGCTGCTGTGGGGACGGGTGACAGCCTCAGTGCCCACAGCCTTCGCTCGGCCCACTGCAGAGACAACCATGTTGTCCCGGAAACAGTTCTGGAAACACTGCGCTTCATAACAGCTGTTTTAAATTAAGCAGGAACCAATTCTTAAATATCGGGCTGCGAACGGTAGTGTGGAGGACCTGCTGCAGTGGATGAGCCCGCGCTGCGGCGGCACAGGGCCGTCCCTGGGCGACGTTGCCGGCTGCTGGCCCGAGCACTGGGGTCACAGGCTGCGCTCCGGGAAGGCGCCAGGGCATTTCTGAGCGGCCCACGCGACAGAGCGGCTCTGTTCAACGCAGAGGCTGCGAAGTATAGAGCAGGCACCTCTCGCATCAGAATTCAGCAACATTTCTTTTGTTACTCTGAATCTGACTGTTTCAGTGAATTGCTTCTCCCACAGAGAGGCATATTTCAATTTTTTAAAAAAGCTACAGCTTGCATTTATTCCAAAACCAAGGTATAATCTTCTCATAAATTGTAAATCATGAATAGGCTCAGTAAGTCTTGTGCATCCTTGCTTAAGAAAGCTTTAAGCTGGTCTTAGCTTTAAGCTGGTCTTAGCTTTATTTGCATAACTTTCAGAATAGAAGACTGAGAAAAACGATGATGCAAAGGGTAGCTGAAAAATGACTAGTTGTCATTTTGACAGTCTCAGTGACTTTTCCTCATTGAATGATGCTTATTTTTTCTGCATATGTAGATTTGCTAAACTTTGCCTTCTCTTTCACAGCATATGCTGCCTTCCTGCAGAAGTCTGAGGAACTGCCCTGGAAATAACTGAGATCATGGTCAAATGTAAGTTACATTGCATTAAGTTATATTAACCTATATTAAATTACAGTAGTTTACTGAAGCCACGTATATTTCTATTTTGCAATAAGTCACATTTTCCACAGTTGCACTACCCTGTAGTTACTGCTGTTTGGTGACAGTATTGTTTCAAATTGCTTTCTCTGATTCCTCAGGACTGCAGGATGCTATCAATCTATGAGGAAAATGCTGAAGTGAAAATTCAGAATTGCTTTCCATTTACATTTTAAATGAAAAATGTCATCAGTCTGTGTAATTGTGCACAAACCAGGTCTCTGCAGTTTCACATATAAAATCTGCCCCAATTCTGTGCCTCTATCAAACGGATGCAATTGGCAATTTTGTTTTGGTAATTCTGAACCACTTCAAAAGGTCTCCCCGTGTGCTGTGTTTTAATAACACGCTCGTTTGCAATGAGTCTGCTCTTTCCAGTGGCTAAAGGGCTGCTCTGCCATTCCTGCAGAAGTGCCCCTAACAAAATGATCTGGGCACTGCGCTGCCAGCGCCGACTCCAATGGCCTTGCTCTGCGCGAGGCAGCCCTCGGCGCGGGGACGAGCCGCAGGGCTCCCTTTGGCATAAACGCCTCCCTTTTAGCCCTGTGGCAGTTTGGTGCTTCCATGGCGCCTTCCAACTGAAAAATCCTCGAGTGCTGTGGGAAGGAACCTGTTATTTTACACTTACAGGCTCTTCAGGTGATCTTTTATGGCCTTGCTGTGCCACTAGAGAGGTATCAGCCAACAAGGAAACGTGGGGGCATGTTGAGCCTTAAAAGCTTCACGAGCCCTTCCCAAACATGCCTAGAAATGTAATCCTATGGTTTATACTTACCACTTATAGTCATGATCCTGTCATTGACACTTAGATTGGTTGAACACTGGATTTTTCGGCTATCTGAACTCACATAGTCCAGAAAGAGGCATGTAATACAAGTTAATCCTGCATTTGTTTTATATTGACTTTACTTTGGTTCAATACTATAATTTCACCTTTGTTGTCTACTAAATATCTACTAGTAGTAGACAACATTTGTTATCTACTACTGTGTAACTGTAATGAAACAGCCCCTGTCAAAAAATCAAAAGAATTTTGTCCATTTTTAATGCACATTAGATAGATAGAAATATTTTTTTTTTTTGGTAACATAGGGAGAGAGGAACCTGAGAAGCAGCAGGAAAAAACAACTGCCTGAGCTCTTTTCAGCTAACATGGTGGCAACTCTGAGGATCAGATCTGAACATACTCTGCTGGATAGAGGGCTGTGCTATAGGATCAGGTAGTCAAAAACTTTGAATCCAATTTACAGAATTCTTACTCGGTGCTTTCAAGTAATGGGCAAAGGCCAACAAGTGAGTCAGATTTTCATAGATGATTATACTTCCAAGTGGGCTGTTTCCAAACCAGCAAATGGCCCAGAAGGCAAGAAGATGCCCTCCCTGTCCCTCAAACCTGTCTATGGCCTTGTGTTTTCTCAAGACATTTTTCAAGACATTGGCTCTCAGTAGAGACTGCTGTTTTCCTCTCCCTTGTGCACATTCAGATTTTCAGAGCTCTACACAGCCTAAGCAAGAAAGTATGATATAAAATCAGGATACTGTTGTTTGTATTCCCTATTTGATGCTAAAAGGGAAAAAGAAAAGACCTTATAAATAGCTGCAGGCAGAAGAGAAGACTCTTGTGTTCAGTGCTGGTTTTATGATGCCAAGGTGAAGTTGGTATGAGTCACTCCTATAACTTACATGGGCATGACACAGACTTTTGACATTTAATATTTTCTTCTACTTTTACTAAAAGTTATATTTCCCCTTGAAAGCTTGGGTCCACTTTGTTTTCCAGCCATTTGGTCTGTTCATATTTGGCATTTTGCCATCTTTCCAATGTGCGTAGTCCATCTAAATACTCTTCTGGCCCTTATTGCTACAGTGAATGAGTGCTTATAGAATTTACAGATTTTATTCAATCTGTAGCTCATATTGCACTTGGCAATTAGAGGCACCGGGAGTCCTTGTGCCAGACTCACAGTCACACAGACATTATACAGCAGAATCAAGAACTGCATGAGGGAAGTTGTATGTTGTATATTTCAGCTGTGATAGCCTCAAATCTGTGCTTGAGCTCAACTTGCTTTTTAAGCAGGAGGAATTGTGATATTTAAGAGAACTTGAAAATAAGACAAAGGAGAAAAGCTGGGCTCTTTTTACACATAAAGTATACTCCATCCTGTCTCTTTTGCTTGCTAAGTTGTATGTTAAAAATAGCAATGTCTGCTTTTATTATAAGGGCCTGTTCAAACAAACCGCAATACAAATAGGAAAAATATTTTTCATTATTCTTTTTCTTCCCCCTCTCATAATCCCCCTTTTTACACAAACCATGTGAAAAAGGGTATTTTCTAAGATATTTTTCTTTCCTTCTGGGGTGTTTACTTTCACACACACACACAGTGTTTATGGTGGTACCTAAGTCATGTTTTGCTGTTATTCGGTGAACAACATTTGGCAGACAGGTCCTCCTACAAGAAGCTGGATGCATGACGTCTCCTAGGCAGGGCAGGAGGACCGGGCAGGGTGCAGAAGTGGATCAGGAAGCACACTCCTTCCTCCAGCCTGTGTAAACAGAGGCCAGGGCTTTTGAGTGCCGAACGTCTCTGTGCTAATTTGTTCCTGGTGGCGCAAGGCCAGGTAACACCTTCTCCATTTTCCGCAGTGAAAGTTCACAGCACTGTGCGCCCTGAGCTCTCGTTTTATCTGCCTGGGCATACGCAGGCTGCTCCCACGAGCTGAGCAGAAGTGATGGTTAAAGTCAGTGTGGCTAGTGATGCAAAGGCACCGGAAACAAAAACCTCCAGACGTGTAAGCTGGACTCAGCGAGTGCCACTGGTTTGGGGGGAGCTCTGTATGGTTGTACAAACGAGCCTGTGTAGGTGGTTTATATGCCCAGCACTATGAGCCAGATTCTCATTTGCCCTGGGACCCTTATATCCCCCTAAAATGCATTTACCCTGCTCTTAAGTGTGCCTTCCCTAGAAAGGGGGTTAGTGTTGAAGAGATGAAGACTGCAGCTTTTTAAGCCCAGAATTATTTCCTTGCTACCTTCTTTGATAGCAGAAAAGGGCCCTGGCCCAGCCAGATCCTCTAGGTGCTACTATCTTCCACAAAGAAACAGTAGAAAGAGGTAATTGAAGAGAATAGCAGTTTTGTCCTGCATCTGGACATACATAATATTTCACCAACTTTATCAGCTTAGAAGACAAGGCAATCTAATGAGAAAATATCACTGACCATGAGACAGCACTTGTTTACCAAAGAATCACCTGTGTAGCTTGTGCCTGAACTGTAAGTTGCCTTTAAATAATTGCTTGCCTTCTACTTTTAAAATGATTTGAGAAATGGCAAGGAGCATCTTCACTGAGCAAGACACATACTGTGCACCTACCGATGAGGCTTGATTCTGTCTACTTTCAAGTGCTGCTTCAAGCTAGGTTCTTGCTCATATTAGACATGCACTGGGAAGGCAGACCCGCAGCCGGCAGCCGTCCCTATGGCACTGCTAGGGTGGGTAGCCCTCGGTCCACAGCATCATCCAACAACAAGGAGCCTCTGGAAAGAGCCCTGGGGCAAAACATGAGCTGAAGCTTCCACACTGCATGCAGGAATTGATTGAGTTAATAAATGATGATGATGAAGAAGCAAATTTCGCAGGCAGATCTCAGCGGACAGAATCCACAACGTGGACAGTCTGTGGGATGGACTTGGGCCCATTAATTCAATTTTCTGTGCTGTATCCATGTGTGATGGGTAGAAATTCATGGTTCCTTTGTGCAGTGTCCTGATACCTATTACTAAAAAATACGCCATGAGGATCACAATGCATTATTATCTAAGGTCTTTCTCCTCACCTAGCACATTCCGAATAATGTTGCATTTGAATAACATTGTCCATTTTAAAACACACTAAAAAGCATCTTTTTCTCATTCGCTATGAAATGCTTCTTTCCTTACAATAGGGCATCAGAGCGCTGCATGCATCAAGGATGTTATTGACATATTCAGTGGGGTATTTTTAGCATAGTGGATTTTTTTTTTTTTTTTTGAGAAAGGTCAGTTCTTTCACTGTGCTAATTAAATTTCTTTGGAAGGAGATTATATCACGATGGTGACCAGCAAGCTAACTAGAAATCATACCTCAATCTGCAGTATGCAGCTTTTGTAAAAATGTTGGTACATGAAGGGCTGACAGAGAGATACACAAATATGCTAATAGATTGTCAGTGAGTCATTCAATAGAATATTTGTTTCTTTGATGTTTTCATCTCACAAAGCAGTGGAAACAGAGGGATCTCTTGAAAAGAGATCATTTTCATCCACTTTTAATTACGTTTCTTACTAACTAAGTGTAGCATTGTGTATGTGCTCTTTAGCAGCAGACTTACTATTAAATGGAGCATACATGGAAGCTGGTTAATTGTGGCTATTAGTGAGGCTGTGTTTTTTGAAAGGATGTTTCCAGTACAGCTTTTGAAAAAACGAAGATGCTCTGAATAAATGATAAGACAGTAATTTTTCCCCTCAGGTGTGGTTGGACTGAAAGTACAACAAAATCAAACAGTATTTCTACCCACTTCACAATAATCTACCTAAAATACAAGTGATTTCACATTACTGCTTTCTCTAGTTTTTCCAGTGAGAGTAGATCTAACTTTCAAGCTGCTCATGACTCAATTCGTTGCCCTCCCTTTGCCGACCTTTTGGCCTTCTCCAGGGTTTGCTTGAATAGTTAGGAACATTCCTCAGTTTTCCCTCTTAGTGTTTCCTTCTATATGGAGTTTCCTTCTATATGGGGTTTCCTGTGGTGGTTTAAACCTCAGGAAACATTTGCAGTCCAAGAAAGGAACCAAGCAACCTAAACCATAACTACCACAAGGTGGGGTTAGGCCATTTGTGATCCGAGCGGTTCGTGGAATGAGGGACGGTCCTGTCTCTGCTTGCTTCTCTGCAGTCCTCCACACTTCTGCAGCAGAAACTTGCTCTTTCCCAAATGACCTGCAAGTCTGTGACAAAGCAGAACACAGTTCAGCTGCCTTCTCACTCTTATGCTCACCGAGGATTATTACACCATTCACACTTCAGTTTGGGTGTCTATATTGCTTGGCCACCTATATCAGAGGAAGTCCCTCCTTATAATTATTGACATACGAGCAGCAATTTTTTTCCAAAAGCTTTTGCTGATCTCCCACAGAGCACTTTGGTAGATTAGCAAAGACATTTGTGGCTAAAAGCAGATTTTGTTGGTGACCAGTTAATGGCATAAGGCCTGTTAAGCTGTTATCCAGGTGATTCTCGGTTCCAAATGACTGGAATGAATTTCTTACTAATTCCATATGCAGACAGTACAAATTAGCTAGGATGTGCCTGTTTGGTGAGAGGTTTATCCTCTTGCATAAAACTTTCAGTGTCTTTCAACATACGGTTATCTGCACAAAGCAATTTATTAGCTCTAAATCAAGTTATTACTTTAAATATAGCAATTAAGAAGATGAAATGAGGGGAGGGTAGTTAGCATGTCAGGTTTAAATGTTGTATACTTAACAAGAAGTCCAAGAGAGATTTCATGGATTTAAGATCAAACGATTCTATAGATAAAAGTCAAGATTGCCAAAACCAGATGCTAGATTTTGGCACCTATTGAGGGAATTTGTGGTAGGGGATCACAAAGGGATCGTCTGGAATTTTCTTAGGGTCTAAATTACTTATGAAATATTTGAAAATATTATCTTTAAATTCAAACAAACACCCAAATACACCGCCAATCTTCATGGATGCTGAAAGCCTGTCTTCCCCCTCTTTGACACAAGTATACAGAGGATTTCTGATAAAAATCTCCCAGGATGAATTTTCACGCCTGTGAAGCAGAGAGCATGGCTCCCAGACTTGCTGGCCTGTGATGTCTGTCAGCTCTACACGTCTCCTGTCCGATTTTGTAAATTGGATGTGCAGAATCTCAGCTCGATATTTCTGGGGCTTGTTGACAGTAGCAATAATTACATGGTGAAATGCAAACTAACAAGCTGCATCTACTCAGTATTGAGGATTAATGGTCTGAGTTTTAGTCTTTGCTTTCCTGCAGGGTAGCAAATTCACCAAAACTATGCTTGAATAAATACAAAAAAAAATGTGCAATACTGCGATTGTAGAACCTATGTACAGAAATGAAATTCTGCTGCTTGTCCCATTATCTGGGAACAGGGCATAGCATAAATGTTCCATAGCTTCACCTGCCTGAGACAAAACTAAGATACTCACTTCTTAACCATTTCTCTGATACAGACCTCCTCCAAGGGTATTTATCCCCATCTCATATCTTCCTTAACTTTGTCCTCACATCTGTCATACCAGTGAAACAGCACGTCCTCTGCACTTCCCCCCTCCTCACAAAGGGACTTGCAGCCCAACACTTTCCTTCTGACCCCTGTGACTGCAAGCGCTCACCGCTCGTCCAGCTAGGCGACGTGTGCGTAGATGCCACTGACCTCTTTCCAGCAGTATTTTAGTCCTCGTTCGATTCATTGCTACGATGAACCCCAGGGAAAAGAGGACCAATGCTGCATTTAGTTTGATTTCAATTTGAAAAGTTTTTGCCATTCTAAAACTAGCCAGGAACTTTATTTCGGGTCACTTGGGTAGGACATTTGCTAGACATAGCAAATCCTCAGGCATTCTGTAGCATCTCAGCATGACTGTGAACTCACAGAACACTTAAAAACAGACTGTGAACTTTAACCATGAATTTAATTGAGCCTCTCAAGCAGGATTTTGCTGGGTCTTTCTACCTACCTTTAGTAGCTATTGTCTGGAGCTTTTTATATGCATTAGTGTGAACCTGAAGACACTGACCGAGCATATGTAAAGCATCAGCCAGGCACACATTTACTTGTACTAGGTGAAATGGTAAATATACCCTTGCATTTCACACACTGTGGTTGCGGCCATGCGGCTCCACAGCCTCCTTGCAACCTCTGCCAGGCAGGCTGAAGCTAATCAGCTGAGACACATTTAAGCAGGAATAAGGAGAAAGGAAATAGTGATATTTCTGAAATGCAAATGGATTTGGGTTGCCTGGATCATGAAGGTAGGACATGTCAGAGCTAGTAATGGAGTCCACATTTCTGAGCCTGATCTGGCATCTTAATGGCATGTGCTGTCTTCCCCTTCTGGAATATAAGCCCTGTTTTCACACTCACTCCACAACCCATTACAGCTAAGATATCTATATTCTGATACAACGCTGAAGATTTCTTATTATGTAGTTTTTATGGCTGTTTGTGTGAGTAAATCTTACAGTCAGGCAATGCATGCATAGTTTGCCACATATAATTTACTCAGTGTATTCAGATGTTGTATCCTGAATACTAAGCATCATGCTCTCGTCAATGAAAACGGCTGATCTGGAATATTTTTGCTTGGCAGTTGGGGTTATATGCAAATCCTGCACTTTCGTGCACAATTCAAGTAAATGGCTCTGTTTTAATAAAAAAAAATCATCTAGCCAGACTACAGTGAGACAGCTGGCCTGGCTAGTCAGACTCCAAAGGGAATGGTGGGAGGGAGAGGAAAGACAGCTCTGGACTGAAATGGATGTGTAATTTCTTGCCTAGAGGCTTAAAGAAATGTGCTCTATATGTCCTGCCCCACTAGCCTGTGGAGCTAGAAAATTCAACCTATCTTCAGCTACTGAAAGACAGCTCCAAATCTCTAACAATTTTATCAAATTCTGTTAACCATTATCAGCAGCACTCCCATTAAGGGAAAAATTGCCCAGCACTCCTTTCATTTGCACTACTGTAAAAGCAAATCTACAACATGAGTGGAGATTTAGAGGTGAAAAGACTATGAGAGTTGAGCCAATACACTTTTAATAAGAGTCTTGACCTTTATTTCATCTTGCTCTCTTTCTAATTTCATTTTGGGCTCATTCCCCTTGGAGTTAACTTCACTGCACTGTATACCCTGCTTTGACCCAGGCTCCCTCCCAAGGGAACTGCCTATGCTCAGGGATGTCTCTTGCTCTTCCTACTAGGACAGGGCTGAGTCAAAGCAATAGGAGAATGCTTCACCCTATGAATGTCGAAGGTGAAATCTCCCTCTGACTCCAGAAGGGCTTTTTCAAAGCTGTGTCTGGCTGCAGTTCTGCTTCCCCATTCCTTTGCATCCAGAGATGCAGGAGTGTTTAGTATGCAGAAAGCTTCCTTTTTTTTTTTTTCCCCTCTCTTTATTTTTTAATGAGAAAGCCAAAGGGAAATGTAACACTCAGGAGCTCTATGGCACTGCCTGTCAGCTGCACGGCTAGCACGTGGGCGCCTGTGAGCTGTGTCGCTCCGGGCTGACAGGAACCTTGCACAAAGGATATCTTCCATGCTAATCAGAGCCTCCGAACCAGGCTGCCGGCTCAAGAGAAGGGAAACAAATTCCAAGCCGTGATTGCAAGTCTGTCAGGGAGCAAGGAGGATGGGGAATCAAACCCTGCGGCTGATTTTTAATTGGGAAGACAATGAGACATTTGAAACAAGATAACTGCAATTAGGATGAGAGACACTACAGAGATGAAGAGAAATACATCTTCATAAGAACAAGGGGGTTCCTGTCTCGAGGCGAACGTAGGGAGAGAAAGGTAGCCTGCTTCAAACAGAATAGCTGTATAAATTAGACAGAAATCTGAGCATACAGAGAGAAATCTCCTCCTTCTTAAAGCTTTTGATTAATTTCAATGGAACAGGATTTCACTGTCAGAATAAATGAATATTATTAATCTGGACTCTAAGTTACCAATAAACAGATGTCATTTTTCTATTACTTTCATGTTGGGAACAAAATGCTTGACTACTTTTGTATACTCAAAGATTCAAGAGAGAAAACAAGCTTACTGTGACATCTAAGAATGACAAGACAATATTTAAAAGCAGAACATAAAACAAATCCCTTTCTGTGGTTGATCCACAGAGTGAATTGCTGTGGGATCTGATTAATGCCCTTTTAGCCAAGTATCCTCCCAGGCGAGCTAGTCCCACTGGACCCCAGTGTTGTAGAGAAGCTGGCCACAGCCTGATGCGAGCTGCCCCGAGGTGATGCTGATAGCTCTGTCACCGGCTTCCTTCCTTCACCGGCGCCTCTCCCTTCTTAAAGAGTGGTCAACCAGTGCAGAGGCTTCAGGGCTTCAAAGACACTCACCACTGATGTGCTCACAGCTAGGAATATCCCCGTCAAATGAGGTAGGAGGACAAGTGACAGATGACAGCAGAGATCAGGGCTTCTGTTACCAGGATTTGGGCTCCTTCCCAAAAACAGTGATAGAAGATGTCTTCCACTCACACAAGATGTCCTCTGCTAACACAGACATCTGTAAGATGCCCCAGATGGAGTCATACTTCATCTTCTGTCTTGTGGGAAGACTGCTAATGCTGACATTTTAGGTCAACTCTGATACCCTATGCGAGTCAAGGCAATTGGAAACAGGCCTGGCAGATGGAATATAGAAACTCTCAAAGAAAGGGAATTATGGCTTATTAGAAATCTCACTTCAGCAACCTTTCTGCCTTCAGTGGTCGTTTTTGTCTTCCTTACCTCACAGAAGATACAGGTGGTGAATATCTATACTTTCTAAAGCAACTTCAGTCATAATACAGCCTGGGTATGATCCGTTCACCCATGAGAAACTGGATATGAAATGTGAAGCATTTGAAGAATACTGCTTCAGCATTTGCTGAATGCAGAGTAGCTGACATTTCCCTAAAAGTTACTCACAGGCAGCACTAATTGTCATATTTTTCTGAAATTTTATGAGCAGCATCACTGTTTAAAAAAAGAATAAAATCCAAGCCAATCTGGAGAAGAAAACTTTGCTGCAAATGTCTAACAGAGCTCAGAGCTCTCGATGTTCCCTGTTAAGGTCACAGGATAGGGAGCACAGAGCTGATTCCTTCTGACAGTCTTCCTGGTGCGGCAAAGCCGACAATCACAGTCAGACAGAGGTTTCCATCTCTAAAAATAAATTCAAACGAGAGAGCATCATGAGAGCATCTTAGCTACACAGTGCGGCAGCAGCCATAGCATTTTCCATGATCCCCCTAAAGCTCCAGCTAAAAGAACTTGGACCACTGCCTGTCATGCTTTGCTTAAATGGAGAGTCTCTAAAAAAGCAGCCAACAAGCATTTTGACATGAAAAACTTGCCTTAAGGGGCCCTGCTTCTTCACATGCAATTTATTTCTCCTTTCCTATTTCTGTATTTCAGCCCTTACAAATATAGCAGTGTATCTCTAAGAAAGGTCTTGTAGGCAAAGAGCCAGGATGTGTTTTTGACTCTTATTCATTTCAGCTCAAAGGAAAGAGAAAAAGAAGAAATAAGCAAATAACCAAGGCAAGAGCAGGATGAAACACCCCTTTCTGTTAGAGGACCGTGGCGCGAAGCTCACGATTGTGCAGCTGCCTCGGGAACGGCTGCAGGAGACCCCCAACCGCGCACTGTTCTGTTCAGACAGCCAGACAATCCACGTTTTCTAGGTGCAGTGAATAACCCTGTGGTACCCTCAGCAGCAGAGCCGGGAGAGGAGAAGCTCGGGTGTCATGCTGAGGCAACAGGGACCCTGCTGATGTGACGCCTGCTGCCTCGAGCTGCCTGGATCTCTCCAGAGGATGGGAAAGAGGGCTCCTGCCTCTGACACCCTCTGCCCTATACCCAGACCCATTGCCTGGGGCTGTGCCGGGGGCTTCCAGTGAAAACTGGGTAGAGCTCATATGGGAGTGACATAGACATGAAATTTCTTGGTTTTGATTAGCATTTTCCTTTGTTTAAGACACAAAGACATCTGAAGGAGAAAATTAAATCCAGTTTCGCCTTTTGCCTGAAATGGTGCCTATATGTCTTGATCAAAGACAGAGATGGGACGCAGCATATATAGAATATTTTAACTCTTGACTTTATAAAACCCTAAGGAAGATTTTAAAGGAATCATAGAAATGACAGTTGGACATGCACAGCCATAATAATCAAAACTGAATTTATATTCAATAAATTAATCTCATTGTTTATAGCTTATGTATGTGACCCAGCCAGCTAGTTTCTGTGGTGTAGGTGTCCACTTATTGTGACACTGGGAAGATGTTTTAGTGACACCAGCTATCAGAGTCAATGAGGGGAACATATGAACATTCCCTGTTCACATCAATACAAACTCTGGCATTTAGTTCAAACGCACTTCCCGCAGCAGTTTAATCTGAAACGTCTGAATTTACACCTTCCCCTCTGCCAGCTCTGCTCGAGGGAAGATAACCTCCATCTCAGGAGTGGGGCCACCATGTCTTAAATTGCAGCAGCAAGACTTGTAAGGTCCCTCTTGCTGATTACTTCAGTCACTAGAGAAGTGTGGGCCAAATGCAATAAAGCTGGTGGAACTTGCACTAAAGACTGTGATAAAGAGACTGTTGGTTGTAAAGATTTTCTGTACATTGTACAAATCCTGTCTCTTTCTGCCAAAAGCATCAGAGGCAGGCAGGAATCTCAGCAACATTTCTGATAACAACCATGTTTCCCTTTGCACGGCACCAAAATGCATACTTCACAGTTAATTTAGTGATAGAAATACTGCAGCTATTCCCTGCACAGCAAACTGCAGCTACACTGACTTAATGAGATCACCTCTGCTCCCAACACTTGGGGTAAGGACAAGTCCCTGCGAGTTGCAGGAAAAGCGAGGTGGATGAGCAGGTATGTATCCTGTCACATCTGCTCTCTGGGATTATGGAAGGAGCATTCTGTGGGGCATGAATGTTGCTGCTAGAGAAAGCCCTACCAGAGAGACTCTGCGCCAGTGCCGCTGTTTTGCTAAGCAGTGCACCGAGCCCGTGGCTGCGCAGAGAGGCTGAGGAGCAGCCACGTGAGTGTCCCAATTTGAAAGGAGCAGCAGGTGCCCCGGGGGGCAGCAAGGCCGTGGCGCCGCAGAGACGGTCACCAAGCTGCTCAGGCAGAGCCCAGAGAGCCCCCTGGAGCTCGTTAGGAAGAGCTCAGGCTGTTGAAGAGTCTGCGCTTCCTTGGACGTCTCTGACTCTGTTGGGAAATTAAGGGGCTTTCCTTCTTTCTGTTTGTAGCTCAGAGAAAGATGCCCAAAGCCCCCACTCAGGGAGCTGATTCCAGAACTGTTTTCCTTCTCTCATCTTCTTTTTGGTGCTTCTTTCTTTTTCCAGGAAGTGTCATAACAAAAAGAATTACATGGTCACGTTGAACCCAGCGGCATCTCTTACCACCCGCCGCTGTCTCTGAAGCCAGCTGGGTAGGTGATCCACGCACTGCAACAGTGCAAACAAGCAGCTGCTCCAGTGGGTGTGCGTTACTCACTCCAACAAGCTCTTGAATCTAATTGGGAATTTCCAGGCATCTATTGCTCATGCTCTCTCCAAAATAACTCTTGGTTATAAAGCATATGAATTAATCATCCTTTTAATCCATCAAAAGCTGTGCTATATCTGCCCAATCACGAGACGCTTATTTCTGTCCTGAGTAGCAAGGATGCTGAGTAAAAAGGAATATTTTTATCTTCTATTTTTCTTTTTCATGAGCACCAAGAGGAATTTCCAGTATAAAGAGGTGAAGCTGCTGTTTTTTGCAGAGATGAGGCTCGGGGGCCCGGCTGCTGTGGCTTTTGGCCAGGCGTTTGGGGCGGGCGAGCGGCTGAGCGTGCCTCGAGGGAAGGTCCTTGGGCTGCTGTTTCTCAGCATGGTTTCTGCAAACAGGCTGCATGTGCCTGGCTGTCCCCCGCCAAATGTGCCCGCTCCTCGCAGCGCCAGCTCCATGAAATGCGCATCAAGCCCCTAGCCGCTGTCCTGGTGACACTGGCGCATTTGGGAGCACCGCCGCCAAGCGTGGGACGGCAGCTCTCAATGGCATCCAGGGCCCTACAGCCCCGCACCAGCAAATGCCACCACCAAATCCTTCTCGCTGCATAAAATGCACGGGAAATAATTCTTCTTTTCCTTTCTGCAGACGGTAAACTTTCAAGCTGTTCTTGCAACAGGAAATGTGAATTATTTTTATAACTATACAAAATTTCTAGCTGCCAGTGAAAGATTCAGTATAATGGTTTGCCCGGAAAAATAAGAGATTATTAGATTAGGGGAAGGAATCTCTAATTAAAATTTAGCCCATTTCACTTACTGCTTTTAGAAGTGATTATTTAGTAGCAAAGGCTTCCTTAGTAGTTTCTTCAAAATGGTGCCTCTCAGCCAAAGAGCATGACTTTTTATGTGATATATTCTGGCAAAGCAGGTGAAATGCAAATACTGTAACTTAGCAAAGTCATGCCACATTTATGCAGAAGGAAACCTTTAAAAGAAAAGAGGTTACAAGAAAGTGCAAAGTCTACAGCAATTCTAAGATGAGTCGGTATGGCTTGCCATCTATATTGATTTTTCCTTCTGCTTAGCAACAGGATTTTGTGCTGGTTATATAAAAATACAGAAAAAAAATGTGCAAATATCTTCTTGCTTTTGGCAAAGAAAAAAACCAGCAAAATTATTTGCGATAAACTGATATAGAGATATTGCAGATATTAATCTCAGACAGAAGTGTTATTAAATTGGAAGATTCAAGCAATAAAACACAAAGCTAAAGTATTTGATCGGTGGGACAGTAAGTGGAAGCATCTTCGTGTGTTTGAATAAGGCTTTGTCTTTTAATTTCAGTAATTAAAGTTTATATTGACTGTTCAAATGCACCGCAAACAACAGAGCACAAAGAAGATGGGAGACGGAGAGCAGCTCAGACACACACTGTCTGTAATGGCCCCTTTCTCAGCAGAGGGTTTATTAAATGTTACTTAGATTTTCAAGATAAAACATGGATTTCTATCATCTGTGCCCTTCCATGCAAATGTGCCACAATGTTATCTTTTGGAGGAGGTTATTCTGACTATAATTAACACCCGAAGGGGTAGGCGTTGCAGAACTACCGAAACATTCATTCAAAACCATAGGCTTGAAGTTTCAAAGGAATTTGCTTTGAATTTGTTAACTGTTCATGTTTCCATTCTAATGATACTCGATTGAGTGTGTTCCGCAGATAGTGTAACCCCGCAGCATCGGGCTCAGCCCAGCTCCTTTTTGTTTTCAGAAAAGGGAAGGGAAGACTGCTTTCCCCTGGGCTCGGCACTGAGGAGCTAGGGAAATCACGCCGAGTGTTATGCATGCAGGAGAAAGAAATCTCTGTGATTACTTGGCAAGAGAAAGATGATTTAGGGAAGATTGCTTGTAAGAAATGTATCCTTCTCCTTCTTTAACAGTTTCCCCCAAACACAGGATGGGATTAAATCATGCAGTGACATTTGAAGCAGGTTCTTTCATAAATTATAAAGGGAATAGTTATTCAGATATTTTGCTATCACCCAGTGGTATTTAATATTAAAATGGTCCCAGAGCTGGGATCTAGTTCTCCTTCAGCTAAATTATCCTGTACCTTGTATGTGGTGGGGGCATCCTTTTGTTTAAAGTGGCAGCAGTAAAAAATACTTCCTATTAGCTTTTAGGTGCAGAAGAGTTGGCTCTGTGTTTAAATAGCAGTTTTGGTAGGCAAGTGATTTCCTTTGAAATGACATTGCTTCATCATAGCTGAACCTCAAGTCAAAATTGTTTAAAAACTGTTTTCTAATAGTGGTGATGGAGTTGCTCAAACACATGTACCTTTCAAGTTGCATTTTAATCATTTGATATAAATCAACACTTGACTTTTTAGATAAAACTAGAGAGGTAGCCTTTGAAAGCACCCAAATGCAAAATATGCCTTGCTAAGTGTCACTCGGTAATGCAGGCGGGATGATGCAGTTGGTATCTAAAATACAGCACTGAGAAAGAGTAAAGCTTTGCCACACCACACTCTGATGCTGCATTAGTGGTACTGAACAACCCAAAATGCAGACATTATTTCAGTTTTAAAATGGCTGCATTTGATTTTCTCCCCCTTGTTGACTTAATCCAAACGGAAGTACTTTAAACTGGAACAAAGGCGGCCATGGAGATATTTTCCCTTGTTGGAACAGATGAGCTTAATAAGTAAGTTCGACAGAGAGCTGGAAAGGTGTGTCCACAGGTGAGAAGGTGACCTTAGGCACTGAAATACAGCCTGAAAACCAGGAGCTGGTACCATGAAAAGCAAACAGGGTCCTGCAGGCTGGTGGGGTGGGACACCCTGCACTGCCACGGCTGGGCAGGGGTCGGTGCCCAGGGGCTGCACTTAAAAGGGACTTGGTGGGTGACAGGAGGCTGCTCCCACCCTCTGGCATCCTCTGCTAACAGCCATCCTCACTTGCCATAGGAATATGCATTTTTTCCAGAATACGAGATACTTCTCCATGTGTACAGCACTGGTGAGTTACTGATGTTGGTAAGAAGTGCTTATAATTTTGTTTCTCATAGTTTCTTTTTTTTTTTTTTTTCCAGGAGACCACCCTTTTCTCACAAAGAAGCTTCTCTGAATTTTTAATCCAAAATCATCTCTTGTTGTCACATTTTGTTACTTAGATACAAATCATGTATGAAATAGCTCATAGCTTGTTGAAAAAAAAACAGGAAGGAAAGAGGGAACAGATAAAAAATTTATATAGCTTCCATTTTTCTCTGAATGCACCTTGATCTGTTTACCTAGGTCTTCTTCTATTTGTGTTCTCTCTTTGCTATCTTTTCTCTTTATCACTACAGTGATAAAGTTGAAGAAGAACATGAAGAGGAAAAACACTGTATGAGAGCTGTTTTCTATTAATTAATCCATGTGCTTAATCCTCTGAGAAGAATTCAACAAAAATGCTTCTTTTAAATGAAGTATTTGAGGAAAATAGTCATTTTGAATTCTCAGCCGTGTTTTCATCAGTGCTGAAGTATTTACACTGTTATTAAAATGTTTGTACAACAATTTTTGAATTTATTGCGCCTCACAAGAGATTTATTGAAGAACTTGTAAATGAGGACAAAAATTAGGTCCTTTCTTGTAAGTAAAACGTTACTAAAAGTATTACTCAAAATGTAGAATTAAAAATGTGGGATTTTATATTTTCAAATGAAATTGATAAAAGATTTCATTAAAACTTTTTCCTTTTTTTGATCACTTCTGCCATCTGCATTACTAGCAAGCCTGAAAGGAACTTGCCACCCTGCCTCCCTCTATGACCAGAAGAAAAATCTTAATCTGGGGAGACTGCCTCCTCCTAATAGTAGGCCCCTATTTAAGCGCAGGTATGGCTGGGAGGGCATGTTTGCCTTTCACTTATTCAGGTACGATTAGCTGTTCTCAGTGTTTGCCCGCAGTAAAACCAAAAATGTGCTATACGCTATTACACAGGCAAATGTAATGCCCCCAGAATAAACATGCCCCACGAGCTTGCAGGCTGTAATTGAAGTAAAAACAGGTGTTTCCCATATTCTGTGTGATTGCCTACACATATGGCGTCTTTTATACTATCCTTCAATTACTTTTTAGTGTTGGCTCCTGCAGAAAGAAAAAGGAACAGTATTCCTGAAAAACAGTGGGTTTCGAGAGTGCTCTTCCAACCAGAGCCCAATTAAAGCTAAGCAGCGTGCCCTTTTAATATTTAAGTAATTAAACTACACCAGCTACTGCATCTACTTTAGCACCTAATTGTGTTTTCAGCTACTGCTGTTCTAAAATTTAGTGCTCAGACGTAGGAAATTCAAGCTACCTGTGATGCAAAGTCCCATGCAAGTGTTATTAACCTTCTAAAACTGGCTCTTTCAAAGACAATCAGTAAAAATCAGCAAGATACTGGCACTTATACAACTGATTTTTTTATACTATGCAACCTGAACTTTACCTTGAATAGTCATTTGGCTACTAGTAGTTGGGTAAGATGTCCTATTAATCTTGCAGAGTTAATGACAGATTTTGTAGTGAGATGCAGGTAGAAATACTAATGCTCATATTGTTTTACTTTTTAAACAGTGCTGCTCCTCTGCGTTCGTGCATCTGAGTGAGGGATGAAAGAAGGGAGAAGTGTCACTGCTGGGCTTTGCTGGGGAGGGGGTGACAGCGCAGAGCAGCTCCCGACGGTCGGGGCAAAGCCCAAGGTTTTGGCGTGCAGCCAGTCCCAGAGCTGCTCAGGGCGCAGCCAGCTGACTCAGAGCAGCCCGCAAGCGGCTCCCCGGCTGTGGAAGCTCGTAACGGTTAGAGCAGTGCAAACACTTCAGCCGGGATGGGGTTGACCCTGTGCGTTGCTCTCCTCCCCCAGGCAGCGTCCCCGTCTTCGCCAGCAGCGCTGTTCCTTGGGGACGAAGGCTTGTGGCGCTCGAGCCGCTGCTTTGGCGCTGTCACTGCAGAGACCCGGCAGCGCCGAGCTCCGCACTCGTCTTTCACTGTCAGCGCCGTGGCGGAGCGCAGGGAAGTGGTAACACATCCAGGATCTCTTCCATGTAAACACATCTTTTATGGGTTGGTAGATGGATAGACTAATAGCTTATCCAAGAAGAATGATCGGGATTTTAACCTAATTAAATTTTCATACAGAAAGAAATCTCCAAAGTGTTTTGTTTTATTCTACAGAACCAAATGGGTCAACCGTATGAGGTAGCATGAGAGAGGAATTTGCTTGCTGGGTTTTGCGTTGTGACTGAAACAAAAATAATTTTAGTTATGCAATATGTCAGCAATGTTCTTTCAGAATAATATGATACAACAATGGAGTTCACCTGAAACATTTTGGGCTTGTTTTCTGCAAATAGAAAATCAAAGTACGCTGTTTTACCTGCCTTTGGCTTTCATTATGACCTTTTCCCACTTATCTTCACTCTTTCGTTAGTTATCTCAATAGAGAGACAATTGCTCCTCTTTTATAAAGTGCACAAAGATGAAGGAATACAATTTTATCTCTTTATAGCTTCCTGGGATGCTTTTATTTCACTGACAGCTTCCTCACTCTGTGAGCTTCAATGTTTCATGCCTGTGTTTCTTACCTCGCAGTCGATTTCTGTGTTAAGAAATGGCTGCCGTTGCGAGGTGGCAAAGCCTCTGGATTTTCCAGGCTCCTGCTGCCCGGCTCTAAGCCATCTTGCATGCAGAAAAACCCCTGGGTCACCTCTGCTGCCCGCGGGACCC
>NW_010580551.1:139739-156015 GCF_000705375.1 Tinamus guttatus | reverse complement strand
CCTGCAAGGGTCTGGTGCCAACGGCGCTTGGCGGGGCCCCGCTCCTCCAGCAGGTGCCCAGCTCCGCAGGTGTTAGCTCAGGACGTGCTAGAGGCCTTTGAAATGGGGCTGTTTCAGCACATAAGTGCATAAACATATGTAACATATAATGCATAGGTAGTGTCAGGTATAGAGGTACAGGTGGCTACGAGAAGAGTAGAGTAGCTCAAGTGAGGTCATTTCGCCCCAGTTCCTTCTAAAAGCAGTCAGGTTTTGGTGAGAACTTCTTATTGAAAAATGTTTTAATTCTGATTAAAATATCCAGAGGCTAGTGTCTTGCTCTTTCATCTATTGAATAAATTCTGACAGGTTGTGATGGTTGGTATTTGTGTGTGGTAGGGGAATACCTCTCAGTATTTAAAGTCTGACTCTGTTTTATAGATTGGATCACTCAAAAATCACTACCTATTCAGACATAAAAACCATCCAAGGCGGTCTCGAAGAAGTGCCATTCATATCACTAAAAGACTTTCTGATGATGAGCGGGTAAGTGTTACAGCTGTATTTTTTTTATGTCCTGTATCTTTTTTTAATGCTCTCTGCAAGTTGCTGGCTTTCTAATGAGGTCACAGGCATGCTTTACTCATTTTGCAAGTCTAATATATTCAGCAATCCATACTCGTGTTGAATAATACTTCATTATTCTGTCATTAAGAGGCAGAATCTGACCCTCATTTGCCATAGTTTTTTGCAAGTGCTTTCCGAATTAAGATATAAGGTTTGCCTCATTGCAAGGTTTGGAATCTCGGATGTCAGTGTGTAGTGATGAAAATATGAATGAGGAACCACGGGGCTCAGAGTAAAAATCCGTAGATACAGGGAGCTTAATTAGGCCATGTCTGTGCAATAGCTAAGGAAATTAGGTATGATTTGAAGTGACTGAGTTTTGCAAAAAACTAAGGAAAGGAAAAGGACTGAGATTTTGCTGTGTTCACTTCTGTGGCAAGCTAAAACCTGTTCTCCAAAGAGACCCATCACAAGGTTTAAGCTTGTAGTATTTTGGCACTCTAGCATCCCATTGAAATCAGAGAATGAGCACCGTGTAGAGGAGTTCAGCCTGTCAAGGCTTAAGTGCTTTAAGGTAGATTCACCGGTGAAGAAAACTGTGTTTAAGAGGTACACAAGCCTGTTGGTAAATGTGCTGGGCAAGCAAGGTGGGTCGCAAATTTAAAGAAGGGAGCAGAATGCTGTCAGCTCCTCCTAAGCACAGTTTCTGGTAAGCTTCAGAATAATGAACTCACATTAGCATTATTGCAGCAACCACAATCAAGATATTAGCTGTCCCAAACTTTGAGCTGTCTAGTTGTGAAAAATACCCTTTTGTCATTTGAGGACAGAACACTTGAGAACAAATGATTTGAGTTGAAGTTTAGGATCGCAAATGCCATTCCATGTTTATACAGAAGAACAAAGGAAGGGGGACATACAGCAAATGCCTTGTTTTGCCTATTCTGTTTGAAAACGGCACATTCCCATCTAATTGTAAACCTGGTTTAACAGCTAAGTGTGTTAGATGAAGGCATTCTAAACTGGGATGCTCAAAGTCAGAGTTCTAGTGTAGGCAATTATATATAAAGGACATAAAAAAGATCTAATGCAAACGGCCTAATTAATACCCAAACCTATGTTCAGATTTTCAATACAGTCATAATACAGTTGTTCAGGAACAGAATTTTGGTTACAGTTTCTTCCGCTTTTTGGACTGATTACCTGGAATGCATATATTATACAGGGAAACAGGAAAACATAACTGTATTTAGTACCCTGAATTCTAATGTCATAAGCAAAATGGATGCGATTGTGTTACGTAGCTTACTGCCAATCATTATGGCAAATTTATTTCCTTAGATCCTAAAAACATGGCTTCAAAGTTCTACAGGTGATTTGCTAATTTTTTTCCAATTTCCCTTTTATTTACCATCTAGCATACAAATTAGCTATGTGAATGAGTGAGATGCAATTATGTCATTATGTAAGTATACAAACAGAAAGCAATCATGTAATGCTATGTAGTTATACATGGACCTTTACTCCCGAGAGCTGCACTTGTTCAGTAACAGCTTATTTTGAAAGCCTAAAATTAACCCTTTAAAAAAGGAAAAGAGGAGAAGCCAATCCTGCTTTTGTTTGTATAGGTCCTTCATGAATTATGTAGCCAGTTCTAAGTGTGAAGGCTGGGGCAAAATGTGGCTCCAGTCTAAGTATTTATCTGCTTCCTGTATCTGTCCCAGTGTTTGCTGTAAAATACATAATGGCTGTGAATGTTTTGAAAGGATGTAATTATCTGGTTCCCTAACTTTCAATATTTGCGCTGGCTCCCAAATCTACTTTCTTGCAAGAGACTTGAATCAAAATCATTTTCACTACTTCTTATATCAGTGGCTGGAGAAGATTTGGCATGAGGCCTTTCGTAATAGATGAGTAGTTTGAACACAATCCAGCTGCTGAGTGACAAACATTTGGCTTATTTGGGTGACATATGTGCTTGGTGGTCTCAGCTCATTTCCCGCAGAGCAGTTGACCACATCACAGAAATAACAAGCACAGAAGGTGTCAAAAGTTAATTACCATTAGGGGATGAAGAGGCTAAGCTTTGCTGTAAGCAGGAAAGAAAGAGAACCGCTCCAGCCTCTGCACGTATATGTATGCTTTTGGATATCAGTAAAGCAGTTTAAAATGTTTATGCTTGTGTGGATATATTTATCTTCTGTTGGTAACTCAGGCTAGTAGGACTGTCCATTTGTACTACTTCCAAGTATGTCACAAAGTATGATTTGAGAGCTTTCTAATTACTTGTGTAGAATAGCTTCCATTTTTAAGGATTTTTGTTCTTGTACCTAATTTCCACTAGACTCGCATTAGGAAAATGTATTTTGATCAAATCAGTGCATTTCTTTGTTAAAATAATTTCTGAGACATTCATTACTGTATCATATGGTGACAGATGTAAGAACCATAAAACCATTGGATAACAGTAGAGCAAAGTACTGGAACCTGTTCAGGGCTTTAAAGCAAAAAGCTAGATACAAAGGCATCCTCCACTGGAGGCTTGTTGCAGGACCATGGCAAGCTACTGAACTTGAGTTTGCTTTTCCTATCTGAAAATCGGGATGAAAAACACCAGGCTGCTCTGTGTCAGCATAGCAGTCCTGCAGTGAGTAACATTTTATCCTTATCTACAGATGCAGTACACGGTCTAAAGAAAGGTGTCAAAATCTGGATTTGATTTGAACTAGTTTTAGTAATCAGTTCAGGAGAGCAAACAGGAAGCATGTTCAGAATGCAAACTAGTAACTTTAGAGATGACTGTTGATGCATAAATGCTCTGCAGTTCAGTGCATAGACACAGTAGCAAAACACGTGGGATCATTTTGGCTTCCAGTTGCCTTAAATAGAATTATGTAAGTGATGAAGTTAGTCCAATATTCATAGCTGTCTAATTGAACACACTTCAAAACACTGCTGGGAAGGAGACTTGAAGGTCCAGCTGGACTATGAGTAACAGTGTCATTATGACTGCTAGACTAAAGGCAGAGTGAATCTTTCTCTGTAAACTCCCAACATTCCCAGAGCGGGAAAAGAAACAGTGTTCTGGTTGTTTGAGTAACCACGACGGCTTAGATAACACTCAACAGAAAAGCCTGCAGTGTGTGGCATTCACAGGAGTTAACTTGAAATTATTTTATATGAATTGATATCATAGTATTATGATTTCTCCAGGTCCTCTTTCCTTAAGTACTCTCTGCTGCTGTGTAAATAACTGTCTTGGTATCAAACATACCACTTTTTCCTTTACGTATCAAAATTTTGCGGTGCAAGAAAAGCCCTTTACCTCTAGGTTAAGAAAATCTTCAACCTGTTGAGGCTTGCTTACCTGTCATGTTTATACAAACAATTGTAGGTGTCATGGGCAGAACAGCAGTATGAAAAAAAGCGAACTAAGCGCTCCACCCTGAGACACTCAGCAGAAAACTTTTTCAATGATCCTATGTGGAATCAGCAGTGGTATCTGGTAAGATTTTTTTTCATTATGGAATGGGGGGTGATGAATTTCAGTTATCAGCTGTATTTTTAGCAGTGTCAAAGCGATTGCATTGAATGGAGTGGATGAGGATGCATGCATGATATTTGCAGTCAACCTTCTGTCTTTTTCAAAGAGTAGTTTGTGCAAAAATGCTAGCAGCCAATTCAGGCATCTGGTGCTTAGCATGATTCTTGACATTAGAAAACAGTAGAATGGCTAAAACTCAACTTTATAAGAATTTCAAAAATTTGCCATCATATAAGTTTTCCCTTATCGTCTCTGAGGTTGACAATTTATTTCTTTATTAAATTTGGTAGTGAATATTGCATCTTGTAGAAGAAAACAAAATCTCTTATGCATATGACAAGCATCTTCTCCCTTTGCACACTGATTTAAGGTGAAGAGTTTCTCTATAGCTCATATGCTCAAAATACAAATAAAAAGGAATTTTCTGCCCTCTATAGTTTCTATGTTTGTGACAAATCAGAAATACAGTTAATTGTGGTTATTTATTTTATTTTTTTTTCTTGTGATTCTCTCTTCCAGTGTGCATCGTGTGCCTTTAGTCTAGTCTTCATTATTTCTGCTTAGAATAGGTATAGGATTAAGGATAGGGGCAGCAAATCAAAAGAAATACTCAAACACAAATTTGGTCCCACTTCTTGATTTTTTTTTTCTTCTTGAGTTTGATTTAGAGAAAGCTTACCAAAGTGTAACCTATCTGTATGAAGCTTTGCCCTCTCATTCCTTTGAATTGGAAGAAAAAGCAATGCAAAATGCATAGCACAAACTCTTCCCAAGAAGAATCCTGCAAACTTCCTCTGATCACAGAAAATAGAAATCTGAAAAAAAATTTACATTTCTTCAAAACTGGTTTTGTGCTCTCTCCTCTCCTTACTTCTCCCTTAATAGGAAACAGGGAATTTCCAAGGTGATTTTATTGGACAAATACACAAACACACATAGAGTAAGAAAAAAGCTTTTTTGTGAGGAAAGAAATGTACTCTCTAGGAGAAACAGCTCATCTTTCCAGCTTTATGTGGTTTTCACTTCTTTTCGCACATAAGAAACAGAGAGCATGATGCTTATGCTTGTTTCTACTATAAACTGTAATTTCAGATTAAATATATAAATGTGTTAAACATTTTCTTCCAAAATATTTCCCTTGCCTTGTAATAATAAATCTGTTATTGCCTGCTTTGATGTCAGTGTTTTTTTAGTCCATTCAAAATGTTTCATGCATCACCAGGAAAGTGATTATTTGATGGGTTCTAGAGAACAAAACTTAAAACCTTAAAAAATTTCCTGAACCATAGCAGTCAGAAAGAAAGAAAAGTCGTATTTCATTATCTAAACCTCATTCCTTGTGCAGCCTTCTGTTGGAAACAAAACGAAAAACCTGCAATTGAGTTAGGTAATTATGCACAGAGAAAAATGAAGAAAATGCTAATATTTACAACTATGTATTATAGGGCAGTGAGCAAAGTTTCTAACTGAGATGTATGTACTACATGCTTCATATTAGAGCAGAAAACTGACCCATTTAGGAGCTATTCCTTAAAAAACTTGCTTTGGAAGAAAGAGCTGTAGATGATTCATGCTTCCAATTGATTTTCCACAGGAACAATAAGGAAGGTAGTAAACAGCAAGTTGTGATTCAGCACAGATGTTCATAACCAAGTGACTACCTTAATTGTTTTATCCATTAATTACTTTGCTCTGGCTAGCTCAGACTTCAAAGGAGAAAGTGTATTTGGGGAAAATGCAGCTTGTTGCCCAGTGGTTACTGTCCTACCATCTCATCAGGTGAAATGAACAAACATCAGTAGATCTAGTTATTTACTAGATTTTTCAAGGATTTTTTACTAGATTTTTCAAGGTAGGCACTTCCCTACCATTTCCTGTGTTTTTGTTGCCCATCTCTATTAAGTACAAGATCATTTTTATTCAGGGTGGTCTTCAGGAAGCTTTAAGTAATATGAGAACTGTTTCAGTGCTATGAAGGTTTGGGCAAGCTCATTTTTGTTTAATTTTTGGGAAATATATGCAAAATATGTAAGTTAAGGCTGGGATGATTTAGAGCACCTTGACTTTGGACCTGTGTGATATAAATGGTAAAACTATTGACCTGTTTGTTATCCTTTTCTGTCCCTTAGCAAGATACAAGAGTAACTCCATCACTGCCCAAATTAGATCTCCATGTTATCCCTGTGTGGCAAAAAGGGATCACAGGAAAAGGTGTTGTCATCACAGTACTAGATGATGGCTTGGAGTGGAATCATACTGACATCTATGATAACTATGTAAGTCTGGGCATTAAAATGTTGTAAACTGGATATACAGGCAGCCCCTATGTCATGGAGGCTGAAATATTTGTCTTGGGTGTAGTTTGGAACCTTGTCTATGTCACAGAAAGATGAATGTTATTTAAGAGAGAGAGCTTTTTTTTTTCTAACTGAATGTAGTTCCCACGCATGTTTGCATACATTGTTTTAATGCTGAATTATTAAAATCTTTCTTGCTCCATAAAAAGTTTATGGAATTGTTAATGCCTATTAAATTTTACTGTTTTGATTGCTGCCAATACAAGGCACACAAAGTTAATAAGGACTGTAAAACTCCTTTCATTAAAAGATTTTAAATCCACTTTCTACTTGTCACAATTAATTCCTTTTTTTAAATATAGGATCCAAAGGCAAGTTATGATTTCAATGACAACGATCAGGATCCTTTTCCTAGATATGACCCAACAAATGAAAACAAGTGAGTAGCTTCCCAGTTGTCTAAAGAGAACAAAAGAATAAACTATTGCTTTGTGTTAGGATATTCAAGTGCAGAATTTGTCCATGCCCAGTGCAACACATATGCATGAAAGAAAAGCTCTTATACATTGCACAAACATTGGGAATGAAGGAAATCCCTAGATGAAGAATTCTTTATGTTTAATCTTCCCTTAAAGTTCCAAAAGTCTCTATATTTGAAAGGAATAATCTGTGTAGGTCATGATGTGTGTTTGTAGAGTGATATCTACCTAAACAGATACTGACTTCAGTTCTCCGCCTTGTACTGTGAGTGTTAAAAGAATACATATCCCCTCTGAAGTTCTCTGGAAGAGACTGTTTCTCAGAGGAAGCTCTGGTCATCCCTTCAGGTCAGCTGTTGCAGTTAACTGCTTTATTTCTAGTACTGCCAGCAATTTTTGGGATAAGAAAATAACTTCCAGCTCGGTACACGCACAGGTTAACTCATGCTTCAGACCTCCTCCTGTAACTGACGTATGTTCAGATGCTGAAGGAGGTTATGTGCACTTCCTGGACAATCTTTCTGTCCCTTCTGAAGAAAAACACAGAGGTCTGTAGACCAGATTTGGCCTAAATGTGTCCAATGAGACAATGAAAGCTTTGGAAGTTTTGGAAGATCTGAGCGTGGACAAAAAGCTCTTTCACTTAGTGTAATTATGTGTCTTGGAAGGAGTGAGGAATTTTATCCCATGCTCTCTTTAGACACATTCCCTGGATCTCAGTGGAACATCATGATGAAGCTGTCGGACCTAAGCTCACCCATGGAAGTTCAGGGAACAATTTTGTCCATTAGAAAGAGAAGAGAATGGACCTCTTTAAAAACTGATGTGCAGAAAAAGCCCATTTACTAAGCCATTTACGATGCCTCTATTCAGTAAAGATGCAGTAAGGAACTATTGTCTGTTAGACAATGTAATAGCATCCACAACATAAATCAGAAATTGTGTGGAGATAAAGCAGTCAGTCAAAGGATGAATGTGCCATGGCTGGAACATTTAGGAAATGACATTTCTATTTTGTCATAGCATTATTTAAGAGTGGGAGGCCATTATTCTTTGGTTCTTGTGAGATTATCTCTTAAATCTAGCTGTATTATCTCTAATCTTTATAAATAAGCAAATGGAATTCAACCCAGAAGCATTCAAACACTTCACTGAATAACATTCTTGGTCTTAAATAATACTACTCTTTTACAATTACACTTATATGAAAGAATCCCCTATGGCAAGAAAAAATTGCCTAGGAAATACTTGGTCACAAGAAAAATTCGCAATGGTGAAGGTATTTCAAAGACTGTGAAATCCAAAGTAAATGCAGGAGGAAGAATATCTGAATATCTGATTAAAAGTGACTTTTCACATTTCTTTGTGAAGGAATTTAGCAGTTTCTTAGCCTCATAATGTTACTTCAATTTTGTGTGCTAGTAAAGTACTGATAGTAGTAGTAGTAGTGCTGACAGTGGGTCTGTGGACTGCAATCTGGTTTGAATTAGGTATTTATCACCTCATTGTGATGACCTCTTGATGATAAAATGGGTACATTTATGTTGATTGAGGCCTAAGCGAAACAACTATTTTTGCATCGGGTTGGTATAATTCAAAAGTTAATCAATAGTTGCATTACATTCAGGTAAAGGAAGACATCTGATAAATCAGGAGGATCACTGGGGAGTCTTTGTGTGCATTAGGGAGAAGTGTGTGGTTTATCATATGTTGTTTATTCTTACTGTATTTATTCAGGCATGGGACACGGTGTGCAGGAGAAATTGCCATGCAAGCCAACAATAAAAAATGTGGGGTTGGAGTAGCCTACAATTCCAAAGTTGGAGGTAAGAAAACAAAAATAATGTCTGGTGTGAATGACTACCAGACAGATTCTGGGAAGTGCCAGGTGTTCTCAGTCACCATTAATCTGATACACTGATGATTTGTCCTTCTCAGGAAATGTCGCTCACGGTATTAAACTACAAAATCCTCTGATCACAGTGTTACATCTATATGATGCAATTTCTGAAGTGCCAACATACTATCTGTAATTTAGTTTATATCTTGGGTATGGATTGTGCCCAGAGATGAGATTTTATCTTTTAATGAACAGTAAGCTCACTTCTTTTAGCTGCTTCTGCTGGAAGGAGGTGACATGGGAGAAGGAAACAAATCGAGTGAGTAAAAGCAACCGTATCCACATTTTTACCCATGCTTTGCAGCATATGGTTTTCACACACAGTTGTATTTGGAAAGTCATGTCAAAGTATTCATACTATTGTGGCTTTTGTTTCAATAGCTTACTTCTCTGCTACAACCATTAAGTTAATTTTGAAAATAGGTTAAGTCTTCTTACTTCTCAATCAATAATTGTGATATTTTAAAGCAGTAAATGAAAGTTTAATCCATTATAGGTTCATGAAATAGACGCACTCGAAGTATCTGTTGCAAGTGCTTATTTAGCTCAAGGAAGAGAAACTTGTAAAATCCTAGTTTTTCTATTACTTCCTTTTTTCCTCCTAAACAAAGGACAGTGAATGGCAACTGACAACCGTAACTGCTGTTCCCACCATTTCAGTCTTACACGTTTCTAGGTTCCCCTTGACTCTACTGAGCTGTCATAGATGTCAGTTTTGCAGTCTTCCTTTGCCATAATGCATCGCACTCTCATACTCTGTTTAAATAAAATATCTCACTCATAAGGCAAAGACACCAAATTTTCAAAGCAAGGCAAAATGGATGAAGCTGCAAAGATACGTGAACTCCCACTGTGACTGTATTTTAAGCCGCCTGCATCTACAGAGAAGGTTCTTCCACAGTTATTTGCATGTGCCCTGTCTTCATCTGCAAATGCAAACTACAAATCTGTGCCAGCTGATTTGTCCAGGAAAGGGAGCTAATGGGAGGAAATGCAATCCAGCAGCCCAGAAGGCTGCTTAAGGGAAGGGCAAGAGAGAGAATGAAGAAGCTGAAAGAAATTACACAAGGGTATGTATGACCAGCCTGATAAGAGATAGGAATGTATCAAAAGTGCAAGTGAAGACTAGTGAGAGACTGGGGAAGTCTTCAAAGGATTCAGATAAATTTGGTCCAGCTAAACACTGGAAGGCTTTTTTTTGGTGTTCAAAGCTATTGAGGCTTTATGTTTCTTTCCAGACATATTTTAAATCCATGAAAGGATGCGTTACGCAGTTCTATTTGGCATTAGTTCAGGCTGACTACCTTAAGTGGTTGTAGCAGTTGCCAAACTGAATAAATCCAGCAATCTGTGGCCAGTATCTTCTCTCTGACAGGCAGCAATAGCTGCTTTAGAGAAAGAAACCCTGACATTTGGAGTAGCCTGATCTATAACCTTCAAAGTTTGGTTTAACTTTGCCTTAAGAGATAAAACATTCCATTCATATTTTTTTGTTTTCCTTAAAAGTAATAACTAATAATCCTGAGTGTTCTCATTAGTCGTATTAATGTCTGGCAGTTTTCTGAAATGTTTTGCTTGCTTAGTCTCTTCAGTGCCTTATGGCCATGCATCCCATGGGGTTTTCTGTGTACTGCGTGAAAAAAATACTTCTTAATGTCAGTTTTAAAAGTGATACCGTTCAGTCTCAGTTAATATTTATTTGTTACTTAGTATGGAGTTCAGAAATGTGTGCATTTCAATGGTCTTCCTAGTAAAGCAGAGCATATATATTTACACATATCTAACCATAACACCGTGCTATGATATTTCTCTGGTGCTGCCATGGAAATCAAATGATTAAGAAGCTCCATTTTAGGAAGGACTGGGTTGAGAGTTCCAGCACAGTAGTGTGTTGCTAAATATAGCTTTTCTGCCAGGCAGATACATGTATCTGTCTGAAAATGTGTTGGGCTTTGCCTGGTTTTGAATTTGTGGCACCGATGACAGCAATAAGCATGTGGAAGAATGGGGAACAGTGTGCCGGAGCAAAGAATTGGACTCTGCTTAGGGAAATATCGCTGTAGTCATCAAACCTCTTCATCAAACCTTTTTTTTTCTTGAACTGTGTTCACCAGTATGTTGCCAGGTTTCTCTTTTCATCCTTATTGTGTTATTTATCTGCATGGTAGTCTTTGTCTTGTTTGAAAAATATCTGTCTACTAGTCTCTGCATTCCCAATATCTCATTATTTTTTATAACTGAGCACCCAGAGCTTGCAGTCATTTCCACACAGACAGATCTTTGCTCACAGCACACCGGTATGAGAGAATCTCATGATTCTGAGCCAAAAAATGAGCAAATAGCTTGAATTTAAGCCTAGCCAGGGTTAAGTGTTGTTTTTTAGCATCTGAAGTACAAGACAAAACTTGATGCTATTTCCAGCTTTACCACCAGTAGTGGAGTGGCAGCGGCTGAGCTGGTTAACTCCTTTATGTCTCATTTTGGAACTAATTAATATGAAAGAATAAAACACAGCTTTCTCTCGGAGAGAGAGTTGTTAGGAGTCTTAAGGAGTAGCCATTTGGGCAAAGAATTATATTTACAGGCTTTTTTCCTCCCTCCACCTTTATAGTATAAAAAACCATGACTGATTAAGATGTATTGCAAAGGGTCTTTTTTTTTCTTTTGTATAGAATACTCCCATTTTGCCTGTTTTGCTTCAGAAAAATCTCCATGAACTTCTATGCTAGAAAATGGGTGTTCGTGATTCACCAACTGGATGAAATGGTGCAGCTGGTCTAGCACTAACTTGCCAAGATCAAGGGAACACAGGCATTTTTGTTGCTGGAATACCCAAGCTGAATCCTGACTACTCTGTCAGGATTCTGCTGTGCTGTTGCTGGTGCTGGAGAGCCATGTCAGACTATCCCTATCCAGCAGCAGACAATGGTAGCAATCCTAGTGCAGATCCAGAGATTTGCAGAGCTAAAGATGCAGTGCAGATGAGCTGCTGTTTGCCACTGGGTTTTAAGTATCCCTGAGATCAGGCTTTCTCTGAAGAAGGTTAGCTTGTGCAGAGGCTATTAAAATGTTAAGGGCTAGATACCATGAGCATCTCTGGATTGCTCACAGTAGAAAGAGTGAAGTAGGAAATCAGCAGTGAGAATCTTTTGTGGTGAAGACTGAAGAGCTAGTGAAATGACATCACAAAGACAGCAAATGTTTAAAGACTGCGAGGATCAAGGGTTTTAGGCAGAACATTTTAAGCTGCTTTTTTGAACTAAAACTCCTACAAATCTTAAAGGTCTAAGAACTGTTGATAAAACCTGTTTAATTTCAGTCACTTATTAGCAATTGGAGCAAAGAAGTCTGTTACAAATTTAACAAAGAGGAGGAAAGAGAAGTCAAAAAAGAACTCTCAATGCAATGAGAAAAAGTAGGAACAGTGTATAACATATATTCTTTGCTCTCTGCAAAAAAAGAGACAGAAGTAAATAAGTGCAGTGAAGATTTTACAAGTTTGTTTGTTTTTAATATGCATAGAGAGTGCCAAGCTCTGCAAATAAAGGGTAAGTGTACTGTTTCACATGGACTTTATAACTGTGCTGAGTGTTACTTAAATGAACAGCGGTAGGCCGACGTGTAATAATTCTGTATTAATTGTGCTGGAGACTTTGCAAACCATTAAGTAACACGAAGAAGAGATAACAGAAAATAAATTCAATCTGCTTGTTTTTTTCCTGTTAAGGTATACGTATGCTGGATGGAATAGTCACCGATGCCATTGAAGCCAGTTCAATTGGCTTCAATCCCGAACATGTCGATATTTACAGTGCAAGCTGGGGCCCTAATGATGATGGTAAAACTGTAGAGGGACCTGGCAGACTGGCACAGAAGGCTTTTGAATATGGGATAAAACAGGTAGGATGCTTAAGAGAAAGGAGACAGAATGTAAAAATGGTTCCTATCAGGGAGGAAAAGGAAAATTTGTGCTGTTGTCACTCAAATGCAATTGAAAAGGGGGAAAGAGATTTTAATTGTACAGGTCAGAGAAATTACCAGCCAGAACATAACTTTTAAAAAACACCAGTACAGCTTTCTAAGCTTTTTTAGGCAGGTATCCTCCACAGATAACCTTTTGTTTTCCACCTTTACTTCTGCTGCCTTTGTCTCACCCTACCCCCCATCTTCTCTGTCTGCTTGTTTTGCTCTGAACAGTAATTGGATTTCTGCACTCAGAGCCTATAAAAATTTAATAGAAAGTTTCTGCTTGGTGAATATTTTACTTGGTGAAATAGTGATGCATTTTAGCACTGTGTGGATGGACATCTACTGTGTTAATTGCACTAGTTAATAAGTTGGTGCATATCATGTTCCAATTAAAATGAAGACAGTAAAAATACATGATTGAGAGTATTGAAAACATTGATTTTACTGTTCTTTTTTATGTTATCCTCTTTAGATGTGTTTGGATAATAAGTAGGGGGCAGACTGGGAGAGTTATTGAGAATATATAAATAAACTGCCCTTGCCAATGAGGTGAAAAGGCATCTAAAGATGGCCAGGTACTAATACAGAGAAGAAAATTGAATCAAACAGATGAGAAAGCAAAGAAATGGAGGCAAGCTTGAAGGGCGCATGCAAAGAAAGGATTCTGGAGAAAAAGGCAATTAACATTAGCAGACGGAGGGAAGAAGACAAAGAGCAGTCTGACAGCTGACAGGCATTCACTGAAGGAAGAATGGAGGCTGAGAGGAATGAGCTGATGATAAACAGAGATCTAAGTCTGTAAGTTGATAGCAAAGAAAGGAGAATTACAGGCAAGAATTAGGGAGCCAATGTTCCGTGATCTCACGCTGAAAAAGCAGGTTATCTTTGTGGTAAAGAACACAGATCTTTTTTATGGACTGTTTTATTTATTAAGGGAAGCAAACTTACACGTTAATTTCCAAGCATCTGTTTGCAAGGATCTGGGTGCTCTCCCCTTCCATTAAGTCGGTCGGTGATGGAGCTCCACAGCAGTTTTTCTTGCTGACCCACAAGAGCTCTTAAGCATATGCCTTAGCCTTAAGCATCTGAGAAACGCTGTAGCACTTCAAGTGAAATCAGAGCAGCTGCTCACAAGTGCCAGCTTCACTGGACTGCAGCCTTTATTTTCCAAAGAAGATATTATCTCATTTGCTGTAGTTGGCATGGGTTATCCTTCCTATTTTACCTTATCATAAGAAATACAGCTTATTTTTCTGTTTCCTTATTTTTAATGTTTTAAGTGCTGCATATGCCTCTTACCCATTGCCCAAGTAAAATCAAATCTTGTCTGTAGATGCATGATAAAAATCTGTATCTCTGACTGCTGTTTGCAGTGATCTGTTAGCACTGAATGAAAATACAACTGTTGCTCTTCACATGAAACAGGTTTTTTTCCACTGAAGGACTAGCACAGTTTAATATACAGTATCTGATATTTATATAGGGTAGTTGTGATGTCTTGCATGCTGCTGCATCAGTCCACTGCCAGCTGTCAGCAACAATTATTAGCTGCCTCTACCTCATTATACAATGGAGACCAGAGCAGGGAATGAAAGTGGTTGTACCCTGAGACTGATTGTCTGAAGTGCAGGTGAAGTAACTCCTGAGGAAATTGCCATTTCTTTTAAAAATAGTGATTTTTCCTAAAAATACTTAGGACCAAACATTGACATGTGGCAAAACTTACCTGTTGACCACAGCTTCTTTTTTTTCAATCTAAAACTTATTCCGAGGAAAGTTGCTGTATTTGGAACGCTAAATCTAGACTCGCTGAACTAAAAGGTGTGAAGTAGGATATATCATCCAGCCCATTTCTTCCAGCTCTGTGTTGCACAGTGCCTGTGGAAAATTGTCTTCTTCCATCTGCAAATGTCTGGGATTTTATACTGTCATTTTTGTGGGGAGGAGTAGTTAAGAATGCACTGCAGAGACCGAAGGCCCTCTTCTTCCTCTGGTAATCTCTTCTGTCATTTCCTCTAGGGCCGAAATGGAAAAGGCTCCATTTTTGTATGGGCTTCTGGAAATGGAGGTCGTCAGGGTGACAACTGTGACTGTGATGGTTACACTGATAGTATCTACACCATCTCCATTAGCAGTGCTTCTCAGCAAGGCCTTTCTCCCTGGTATGCAGAGAAGTGCTCGTCAACTCTGGCCACAGCGTACAGCAGTGGGGATTATACTGACCAAAGAATTGTAGGTTGATTTTACCAGATTCAGAACATGCCTAAATATGTGTTACATGTGAAAATAACAAGCGAGAGCTTTTATATGCCTAATTTCAAGTGCTTGCTTTACTTAGGTTTTCCATGTTTAGTACTTGAATATTAAAACCCTGGGGAATTAGAAATCCAAAAACTGCATTTATTCCCAGAGCATCCTCTACTGCAAAGCAGTAGCTAAATGACAGTGATGATTGTATCAGAATGCTTAAATGTTCTAGTGTTTGGTGTGACAGAGGTCTTTGCATCACATTTGACATGTTCCTATTCTTTAAAAAATCAGATCTAATCTTCTTATGAGAGTGAGGTCCCAACCAATGAGTAGGATCTGATAGATTTAACGAAATTGTAACAATAAAAAGAAAGTAAGCGAGATTCAGAATCTAAGGACCTCTAGTATTTATTCCTTGCCATTTTACCACTTACTTTCTGTAAGATTTTCATCCCCTCCGTTCCCACTGATGGCAAAAATAGTGGTGTTTCCAACCTCTTAAGTGGGAAATGTCCATTTACTTAGCAGGTGGATAAATCAGGGCCTTCATTACCTTTTGAAGAAACAAATTTCTGTACTGTTTTGCTGTGGTTGATGACTAGTATTACAAAAAACTACATGGATGAGGATTAAAATAATGTCAGTGCATGTTACTCAAAAGATTGGTCTTTCCTAAATAGTTTCTATTTTAGCTGAGATCTGGAGATTTCAGCGTTCTCCCTTTCCAGCTTAAGATACCAGAGCAAATGATTTTGGCATTTAGTTTTGAACTAAAGCGCATGCTTCGTTGCAAATTATAGTTCTTTTGCTGAAGAGGGAGAAGAACAGTAGTACTAATCCTGTGAGTAATTTTGAAGCAGGCAGTAATTTTAAATGTTCTAGACCCAACACAATGATGCGTTTTTATGATTCACCAGTAAGCCTGAAACGCTTATTGTGAAGCCTTAGAATAAAGTAAGATGTTCAGTGTGGGAGTATTTTGTTCCAACACAAAGCCTTTTGATACAAAAATTATAGTTGATGTAAAAAGAGTAGATGGAAATATGAATGGATTTAAACATCCATCATTTAGTCTGCTAAGTGATGTGATACATGAGGAATGTATTAATATGCACTGAGTAAAGGATACATGTTTATGTTATTGAGTATGGATATGACTGTTTTTACCACTGGTTTTCATACCTTTCTTTTGGTGTTGTTGTTGCTGTTCTCCTGTTAGACAAGTGCTGATCTTCACAATGAATGTACAGAGACTCACACTGGGACCTCTGCATCTGCACCACTGGCAGCA
>NW_010580551.1:127613-139685 GCF_000705375.1 Tinamus guttatus | reverse complement strand
TCACCATTGAAATGCCTCTGTTTCAGTCGTCCCACTTTCTTCCCCCTGAATGCTGTGTATTTAGAAGTGGCAGCATATTAGGCTTGGACTCCGCTTTTTGTCAGTCAGATCTGTTCAGTCTGATGACAGAAATGAGGAGCTACTTGCCACAGTGCCTACTTAGTGAAGCAGGGTGAACACAGGTAAGAGATGATGAGTTTAGACTTTGTTGTGCATGGCAATAAGTGCTTGCTGGGCTCCAATCAGCTGCATTAAAGGTGATGAGGCTGCACATGTAGCAGGATAATATAATTGAGGACAGCAAGTTGTACAAGATTCAGCGAGGTCTTTACGCAGTTTGCAGAGTCTTGCTGCTGAGGGTGAGGCCTAAAATGAGAAGTAGCCAAGCTGGATAGTCAGAGCAGGCAGGTGCAAATCCTGTAGGGCTGGTAGTCCTGGTTTATGATATACAGAGGAAAGAAGATGAGAGAGAGGAGGGGCTGAGGAGAAAGACAATAAACTTTTCAAAGAAAGCACTTTAGGGATTAGGTCTTAGGCTTAGTCCTGTAAAAATTGGAGTTCAGCTCCTTTTTCTCTTGCATTTCTTTTATGACATTAGGCGAGATACTTGGGACCGTGTTTTAAAGGGTGTAGATAACCCCAAACAGAATCAAGTATCAGTGAATGTTTTCAAAGTTAAGGTCCAGCAAAGAGGGGTAGGAAGTACTATCTTTGTTGACTACTTACCTTTAAATACCTGAATAACTTAGAAGAACAGGGCTCTAATCTTGCTAGGTATCAGTTCTTCATTTAAACAGAAATGTTGTTTGTCTAAAGTCCTGTGAGGATAAGCATACATTGTGCTCTTGGCTCTAAAGCAAGTGGGTTCCATATGCACTCCTAAGCATATGCAGACCTGTAATTGAGAGAAAATAGTTAGATAGTCCTATAAAAATTAACCAGCAACATTTTTCTCAACAGCCCAAATCTAACCTGGAGGGATATGCAACACTTGGTAGTCTGGACCTCTGAGTATGATCCACTGGCTGGCAATCCAGGATGGAAAAAGAATGGAGCTGGGCTCATGGTAAACAGCCGATTTGGGTTTGGATTGCTTAATGCCAACGCACTGGTGGATTTAGCCGATCCTAAGAGATGGAAAGGTGTGCCGGAAAAGGAAGAGTGTATTGTCAAAGACAAAAGCTTTGAACCGAGGTAAGAATTTACATTAATAGTAGCTAATTTTAGAACAGATTGCATCTATTTTAGTAAAACCTGAAGGGGAGTATTTTGCACCAAGCTGGATTGCTCCAAGCCAGACTACAATTTTGCACCAAGCCAGATTTCTCCAAGCCAGACCACAACCCAGAGGTTTCTCTTTGATTTGCTTGTTTTTGCCTTATTGTATTCCTCAGGATTCCAGGCGCATGCAAGCAGCACTTGTCTTCTTGCTTTTTACCATTTAGTGTAAGGCTCATGGAAATTGCGACTTTGAAATCTTTAACAAAGAATAAGATCATAGGATCTTATTGTGTAGCCAGTGTATGGATGGATGAGACTGTGAGACTGAAGGTGATCGCATATGAAAGTTTATGTTGCTATCAGCAGATGAAGAAAAGGCTACCAAAGTCTCCCACAGGCCTTAAAAAAAAAAGCTGTAATTTTTCTTAACATTTTTTTTCTGTGTCATACATAGTGCTTTTTCAAATTAGGGTGATATGTTGAGTTTTAGATTTGATGCATAACAGTGCTTTTGTGAAATGCAAGGCTCACTGAGCAGACCTACCACCAATACAGACAAATTGTACTCAGCCTAAATGAAATTCAAAATACATATAAGTTATGTAAGTTATACTTAATCATTAACTTGGTTAATCAAGGATGTTTACACCTTTCTTGTCCCCTCATAGAACAAATGCATTTATTTCAAAGCTACAGATTATACTATGTAAGTGCACCAAAAATCTTTTTGTAGAAACATATTACAGTATTGTGGAGTGTTACTGCCTGGTAACCAATTATTTATTCTGTTTTATTATCAATCTGCTTTTTTTTCCATCTCCTTTGCACAATCTGTTGTTTTTTCTTTTCCATTTTTTATTAAATACAGTAGTGATTTATGTCATACTGCTTATGTATTATTATTATTACAAGCCTTTATCTTACATTATAAAACCAAAGATCCGAAGGTCTTTAATTCTGAATGACTTAGGTGGAGATGTAGATAGCCAGTTCTCATTAAAATTAAAGGAGATGATTGTGCAAAGAAAGCTATGCACAGTGTTCTGAGAATGTACAAAAGATGTATGCTTTTTTTCCTAGAAATGGGATTTGCTACAAAGGACAAAAAAAAAACATATCCTTCCTGCAAAATTTAGCTCCATGATAACAGCTCTTCTAGAGATTTCAAAGCAACTCCAAATTCAAAAAATTCTTCTTCCTCTCTTGCTGTTCTGATAAAGGTGTCAAATGCGTCAGCTGCCCTTCACATAATAATACAGAATCAGCAATCTTCTATAAGTAATCCAACAATTTCTCTTAATTTTGCCAGATTATTAAGAGCAAATGGGGAGGTCATCATTGAAATTCCCACCAAAGCCTGTGAAGGTCAAGAAAACTCCATTGCGTCACTGGAGCATGTGCAGCTTGAGGCAACAATCGAGTATTCCCGTAGGGGAGATCTTCATGTCACCCTGGAGTCTCCATCAGGTAAAGGAGGAAGAGAAATGCTTGTTTCCACTATGTAGTGTGTAAAATTTATTTCATTAAAAACGATCTGCTCTTCGCTTCATTAAAAGTATTCAGTACATTGTTAGACAAAACTTCCGGCAGGTGAGTGAAGACAAAGCATCCTGGAATTAGGCAACTAGATCTCTCAATCCTCTTCTCTGCCTCTGACATGCAACAAATTATAGTTTGGTGGTGCTTATCAGCTTTACTGTGCTGGAAAACTGAGGAAATCTACTCCCTAGATTTCATATAATTGTGTTTTATCATTGGTATATTTAAAACATAATATCTCTCTTAGGCACCTTGCTACCATAAACTAAATGTGCTAAAATACCTTGACAGTGCTCTGAAATAGAACCATGAGAAGAAGAAAGAGACCAGAATGAGTATAAAAAAATATAGACAAAGATCTTTTGTAGGTATTAAAAGTATTAAAAAAATATTTTTTTAAAAAAAGAGGAAGCGCTCTCAGATACCGTTTAAAAATCAGTCTAATCTAATATCCTAATACTAAGGTTAAACTAGTAATTCACAGATAATAAAATGCTAGAACATTGTTCACATCATTATTGCAGGACTTTCCTGGAGAGCAGAGATAATGTGTTGTATATATTGTGTATTTCCAAACCCTACCTGTCTGTGATTCCTTTCAAACCTAACTTTACATCTTCCTTTTCTGAGTTTACCTTCTTTATTATGTCAGATTACCTCAATATGACTATGTTGTATTTTTTTCTTAACCATTGGTGTGCATTTCCAAATGTAACTCCATCCCAGATGAGTTTTAGCTTGGGTATAAATGGATAGGCTGTCTCTAGGCTCATAAAAGAAATGAGAGGAACTTTTAATAAGAAGTCTCTAATTCACTCTGCTGCTAATGTCTAGGAATTAGGTGAATCTTAGTGAACATCAGACTTAAAAGCCTGATGACAGTAATATCTTCTCATGTCCTTTTGTACTTCTGTGGCTTTAGCTGAGGTAACAATCATTGATTTTACTGCCTCTACCTTAGTATCATGGTTAAACTGTTGAATTGTTCTTTCTCTCAATTCTTCCCACCTTTCTTTACAATGTTCCTACTGAATGCATGTTGTTCCTTTTCTATATTTATGGTGTGATTTTTAAATGTATTTATAGCTTATGATAAGGCTCCCTGGGGCTTTCTGCTCTATATTATGTAAATATAGCTCTATTGCTCACTCTTTATATGCAAACAAGCACAAGTCTCCTACTGTGCAGCAAAATCTCTTCTGCCACAGAAACTCCTGCATTTTTATAATAATTATAAAAATAATGTGAATGCTTTTCCCTGTGTTAGTGTTTCAGGATGTAATCGCTTACATTAACTCACCAAAAAAGCCAAAATGATGAGTTCTGTATAACCTTTTGATTTCATAATACTGTGTAAGATGAATTAACAACTCACTGCTACTGAAAGGAGATGTCCCACTTCCCCTTCTTAAACTGCCTTACCTCTGCCTTTACCCACTCCCCCATACATGCTCCCATTTCCTTGCTGCTTCTTCCTTTTGATGAGCGCAAACATTATTTTGGCTCATGCATTTCATAAAAATAGGTTAATTGGTACAATTTTCATTTGTTGCAGTATTTTCCTCTTTGCTACCACATCTGTTTCTTAAATGTTTGATACTCCCCTTCCACACATTCTAGGCAGTAATCCAGGTTAGCAAGTTAGATCGTAACAGTCAATGTCACAGGATGCTGTTGAATTTAGAATTAAATCATTAAAATGCAGCAACCAAATTAAAGACAAATGTATCTATCAGTGTCTTTTTAAAATGCTGGCTTGTTTTAGAAACTTCCACATCATAAATTCTCTGAATTGTTTATTGCTGGAGAAAGACTGACCGTGTGTGATATGTTTCTTAGGCTCTTTTTTTTTTTTTTTTAATGAGCATATACTACTGATTCTTAGTAGAAGCTGAACACTAAGCAAAGTGTACCTTTCTAATGTGACCTAATATGACAGTTTTCTGCTCTTTAAATATTGCTTTGAAAATAATTAATCAGTGATCAGAAATGGCATATTTCCTATTCTAAGCCCATGTTAAATACTGTATATTCCAGGTTAGCTATGCATGTACTGTATAGCCTGCCAGCTGAGTAATTTGAAAAATAAAACCATATGTGGCTGAAAAATTACTATTACTCATTTATTATACTAATATAGGAACCAGCACTGTCTTACTGGCAGAGAGAGAGAGAGATAAGTCTCCTAATGGCTTTAAGAACTGGGACTTCATGTCTGTTCACACATGGGGAGAGAATCCAACAGGCACCTGGGTATTAAGAATTACTGATGTGGTAAGTAAATCTATATGTTAAGTAGTAAGGTATTTGGCAACTAACACAGATAAAGTGATTGATAGCCACTGTCAAGCATCTTAAAGAGGGGGTCTTCTCAGCGAGCAAACTCCCATAGGACTTGGTTTAAAGTACATATCCATCTGGCTGAAAGATTAGACTGGCTCCTCTGAAACACACACAAAAAAGATAAGGTCGAATTTTCTTGTTCATTGCATAAACGCAAAACCAGCCTCATTTCACAGATATATACCTATCAATAAAAGTTCATGCCTATATATTTCTCATGCCATATTATACTGAGAGAAATAATTTCATATAATTTTCTGTGGTTTATGGAGTATATAATATGTAATATAATATAATTTATATATGATTCATTGCAAATTAGTTTTTCCTGCAGAGAAGAGCATAGATCTAGTCTCCTCTTGGTCATTGTTCGTAATTTTCATTAACTTGGAACCTTTGAATTAATAAATTTCAGGTGACTTTATAGAGCTGTTCTGCCATATATCTGTCCTACCTTCTTTTCAGCCTAATTACTGCCATAATTATTGCTGAAAAACTTCAATGGTTGAATCAAGAAATCTACAGATATAAAATAAATATGTTTGCTCAAACCACCTGGAGATATGGATTACAACAATGCAACACCAGAAAAGTGTTTGATAGGCAACTGAAAAAATCATCTTTTTAAAGGAGATCAAGCTCACTTATCTTTGGAGAGTTTCGTTGAAGTTGCCTACCAATAAGCTTGTCATTAGGGGTCAGATCCTGCCAAGAACTGAGTGTTTCCTATCAGACACTGAGGCTCCGATCCCTTTTGGGCTCAATTTGTAAACAGCGGGATGATGCCAAGTACAGAGCAGATGGGCAAGGCAGTAGGAGTAAATATAATTATCATCATTGTAGAGTTAATATTGTGGGCTTATAGCTAACCCCATGGTTACAGATATCCTGCTCTTTGTAACTCCTATAACACGTTTTTTGGAATGCTCTTAAGAATATCGTTTTATTCCATTTTCAAGTGAGAGAAGATCCTGAATGCTAGAATAAATACATGTAAAATTAATGGAAGATTTATCAGAAATTAAGATCTTTAGCAGCTGTCTCAAGTAACTATTGTCTGAGCAAAAAGTTATAAAAAGAAGCTTTGATGAAGACAATTCTCAGCATTCTCCATACTTGTCTCTACTACTTTCAAGTTTCCAGTTTTAAATATTGTCATCAAAAATAATGGATAAAGCATTTGGTGCTTCGCAAGCTGTGTTTCAGACTACTGCTGTACATCAACCACTATGGAATATTATTGCAAATGACTGTTTCAGTGGCAACTGTTGTGGCGATGTTGCCAGAGACTGACTTGAGAACAAACCCTAATAACACAGAATAAATTCCTTTAATGCTTACATGATTCATATATAAATATGTTGCATTAGAATATGAGTATTTGAAATAAATAGTCAAGACTTTGTGTTAAATTCCACATTCTGACATATTCTGTTTATAATGTCCTTTGGTGCTTATAAGTCATTGTCTAATTTTAAATACTGAAAGCCCTGTAGTTTATTTTAGTGTCTTCTGTCTAACTTCAGATCAAGTATCTTCCATTTCATTTTCTTACTTCTTACTGAGAACCTATCCTAATGCCATCCTTGCCTTCTAGTCCAGAAGAATACAAAATGAAGGGAGAATTGTAAATTGGAAACTGATTTTGCATGGCACGTCTACCCAGCCTGAGCACATGAAGCAGCCACGTGTGTACACATCCTACAATGCTGTGCAAAATGATAGAAGGGGAGTGGAGAAGATGACAGACCTTGTAGAGGTAATATTAAGCTAATTTACTTCCTTATCTATTTTTCAATTTATAAGAATATGGTATTTCTTTTCTAGTGAGAGGACACTCATTCATTCTGTATTCTTTTCTCTACCCCTTAATCACATGGAAGTGTGAGCACTGTGGTTATGTCCATTTCAACAACTGGTATATTTTCTTTCGACTCTGTTTTCATATACCAACATCTAAGGGCTTTTGGATGTTAAGAGACTATTGGCACTACAGCTGTCAGCTCAATATCTAGTGCAGCTGAGTGGTGCAATGAAGGAAGATTATTCCTCTAACAGATACACAGCATTTATCATAATTCCAGTGAAAGCAAGTCTCAGACCCCAAAAGAGCCTGCTTGCTGGAAGTTTGGAATAAAGTGTGTAACTAATGGCAGCACAAAATCAGAGATTCTCTGATTCAGAGGGATTTAGTTAACTGCATCTGTAGTGCTTTCAATAGTCAGTTTTGTTATATAATGATCTAATTTTTTTCTAGATGCTAGTAGTCCCATGTGAAAAAAATAGCATCTCTTTGCACACACACACAAAAAATTGCTATTTAGAGTAAATATAGCTCTAGTCAACTTTTCATTGACACCTAATCTTCTTTATACTATTCTGTATTTTAGGATCATACCACAGTGGAGTACCTGAGCGAAAATCCCAAAGTCACAGAAGGCACCAGTAGCAGCAGTGCCAAAGCAGAAGATAAAATTCCATCCAAGGCCATGCTGCACCTGCTGCAAAGTGCCTTTAGCAGGCAGATGGCTCAGAAGCGCCTTCCCGAGAAGGCTGCAAGTGAGAAGTTAAATATTCCATACGAACAGTTCTATCAAGCCCTCGAAAAGTTAAACAAGCCTTTTCAGCTAAAAGACTCAGAAGAAAGTCTGTACAGTGACTACGTTGATCTTTTTTATAACGCCAAACCATACAAGCATAGAGATGACAGACTGCTGCAGGCCTTGGTTGATATTTTGAATGAAGGAAACTAAACTATAGTGTATGGCGCTGAGTTGGAAATATTCATGCCCCCCACCCCACCTCCACAGTTTTTTTTCAGAAGTCTATTGTATGCTCTAGTTGTGTGATTGCTGATTTGATTGCTTCATATTTAACATGAATATCAGGAAGAGGACAAAAATAGGTGTGGGAGGATAAGGCAGTAAACTGATGCTTTTTAGTAATAGCTTTCTTCAAAGCCTTTATTCATTGCCATCAGAATACACTTGCCCCTTCAGGCATGAAACACAACAGTATTCCCCCAGGGAAAAAAAAAAAAAGCTCTATTTTAAACAGTTTTCACATTGCTTTTTCTTCCACCCTATTCCCTTAGCATGCAGTAAGATTCAAAACCTGAGTTACCAAGCAGTTTTGAACTGAACAGCCAAAGCTATAGGGAGATACTCTCATCTCTGGATTTGTAATAAATATTGCAGTCTTTTTTATGCTTGGCATTTATTCAGGATTTAAGACTGGCAACCAGTCCTGCTTCTGTCACAGTTTTTTTTTTTTTGTCCCTTTTCCAAACAATGCAACCTTCTGTTCTCTAGGAAAGGAGCAACTGTAAACCTGGAATTGGGTTGGAGCATTGTAGGAAAATGCCAACCACTCATTTACTATCCATTATTGGAAAGAAGCTTTTTTCTAAGCACACAGTAATGAAGTTATTTCTGATGTATGCTACAGGCATATAGATACTAACACAAAGGAGCCCCAAATGAGGCATGCCAAACCAGGGGATAGCATTCTTGCCACCTAATTTTAACTCAAATGAAGTGCCTGAATTGAAACCTTAGTCTTTGTAGGCTGTATATAGTTAATGAAGACAGAGGCTCCTGTAAGTAACATTTCAAAGCGCTTGGCTAGTTTTTACACTGGTCCTGAATTACCTGATAGAGTACCCATATATTTTATTTTATTTTTTACTGTAGGAGTTTTGGGGGACTGACCTTTTACATATGGAGCCTCAGTTAGGTTTCTAAACTTAAGTAATACAAAAATCTCCTGAGATGTCTGCATCCTCGACAGTCAAGACAACGAATCTGCCTTCTCCTTGATCTGTGGCCGAAGTGGAAAGGGGAACTATTTCTGCAAAGTCCACTTAGAGACTGGCCATTGGAATGTTTCCTAAATATTTAGCAAGTTAAAGGAAAATGAATGGGAGAGGCTTGAGATACAAGTATCAAGAGAAAGGAGTCAGTAGAAAGAAAGACTGCTTGGGATGTGGAGGAGAAAGGAAAAGGTAAAAGAGAAGGAAATAGAAGTAACTCTGAGGGAGAAGCATGAGCAGACTGCTCCCTCACAGTAGCACTTGTAGGAAAGAAAAAATGGAAAGATATAATAGGGAAAAAAAACTGAATAGTGAGAAATGTGGGGAAAATCTGTAGTGAGAAGAAAAGGGATAGCAAAGGGAGAAGAACCCTGGTAAGAAAGGTCGATCACCCTATCGCAGGTGAAAAAAAATGAAAGCTGGAGTAGAATGATATGACTGGAAGTGTTTGTTAGAAAAATAGTTTTTCACACATGCCTCTCTAAAGTCAAAGTAAATATTGGCTTATTATTTTGTTGTTCATAATGAAAAAGTAGTATAATACTGGACAGTCAGAATTTGGGGGTATCTAGATGAAGGAAATAAAGATTCCTAATGGAAGAAAAAAGCCTGTACCAAATTACAGTGCTAAAGATAAAAGGAATAAATACCGACTAGGTTTTACTTCTTTTTCTCCCTGTCTGTTTCTCCTATCTATCTATTGAAATATATTTTCCAAGCGTTCAAGATATACTTGTTGTCTTTCACTGTCTGTTTCTTTAAGGGATGTTGATAAATCATTACCCTGGACAGTGATTTCTCAAAATTCCTCCTAGATCTTTTAATTTAAGACAGTACTTATCTTATAATTAATCAGGACTGCTTAAAGACGACTTTAAATCTTGCCTTACCAAATTTAAGATTTGAAAATCTCTACTTATTCATTCATTCTAGTGCCAATCTTGAGCTAACTCTGCATTTTTGCCAGCTTTGGGTAAATTTAGCTTAGCTGATTTGAAGAATTCTTCTATATTTCTACTCCATGTTATCATACTTCAAAAATAGCAACTCTGAGATTGGATATCTCTTAGACTAAATCACTCTTTCTGTACTAAGCAATTTGCTTAGAACAAGAAGTGATAAAAAATACAGAAGTCGTCCAATTCAGAAGCTTTCTTATGGCGATTGGTAACTATTGAGCAAGCAAAATGTTAAAATTTCTAATAGCTGCTACTGGACATTGAGAGCACTAACATATTTCCACTGATGATTTTTTCAGAATTGGGAGTTAATTTCTACAAAAATATTCCTATATGATGTGTTAGGATGAGCTTTACTTCTGTGCAATGAAGCTTAGAGGCTGCTTCCTTCAGAGAACAGCAGTTTTAGCCAGTCGTCAATCAGGTATGACAAGGTGAGGAAAGTACTAGCAATCACCCCTTGAAAGGAGCACTCAGATTAAACAGGGGGAAAACATAGGGCCCTCCTTTGTTTTAAGTTTAGTTCCCATGTTGTAGCCAAAGTTTCATCAGAGGACAACTTTAAAGTCTCTTTTTTGAATGTTTCCAACCCAGAGGAGATTGTACAGGAGTAAATTATTTTTATTGTTGGTCTTTCCTTGGTACCTGTGTGGGTTTTGTGAAAAATGTAAAAGGAAAAAAAAAGTTTTCTCTCAAAATTTTAAATTATATTTTCTTTACAGGTATTTATAATATAGCAAAGATTTTATTGAACAGACAGAATTTTAAAAGGCCTAATAAATTATATTAAAGAACCAGATTTTTCTTGGGAAATAGACAATTTCATCCAATAAAGGTATTTTTTAAAAGGCATGTTCCAACAGCAACTGCAATTGTATGTGATGTGATGTTAAAACTTGTCTACTAGTAGCATAATACAGTGTGTTAGCAGAGCTCAGAGTGTGTGGTCTTAACCTTTGTAAAGAAAACAATAAGCTAAAATCAAGCCAATGGCTTAAATTCACTGGGAAATACAGTTTAGAATGAAAAGTAATGGCTTGATAAAGAGGGGGGGGGGGGGGGAAAGGAGTGGGTGGAGAAAATGTGTAATTTATTGGAAATGAAGAATTGCAGAGGATTTCTTCACAAGAATGAACACCAGAGTGCTTAGCTTTCCTGACCAAAGTCAAAGTCAGTTTAGTTGCTGACACCACTAACTGCAGTATTTGTCCGACTGTGAGTCTGAAGTGCAGCACTCTTCTGTCTTACATATAGGTATAAAGGAGCTGGAAGAAGTATAAATAAATACACAGAAGAATGAGTCAAGGGGCTTAAATTAAATATTTAGATCTTATTCCCTTGCATCAAAGTAGTATTGGTTGAAATGTTTTTTGTATCCGCAAGTTTCAAGACAGTAAAGAAACAAGTCCTTAGATAACCTTAATGTAAACAGCTATGGAGAACTGTTGCTTTAGGTGAGATATGCTGGTCTGTACAGAGGAACATGTTTCCTGACCTGCCTCTCTCTCTCAAGTCCCCGTTGTATACGGAAAGGAGAGGCTTGTGGCTGTGGACCCGAGGCTGCCCCTGCAATGTGTGGCAAACAGCTCCTTAGGAACCACAAAGCGGTTGTGTAGAGTTCAGGGTGTTGTGTGGTCTACTCTCTTGCACTGGTGCCCAGACAAGGCCTCAGAGATGTGGCTTTATCTGTGAAACTTCCCCATCTCTCACTGTTGGACCAAGAAGACATCATGTTCAGGGAGATGCTGAGCTTAACAAGTCTGAGCTTTCCAAAGTTTTATCTTCTGTGGTTTGAAGATTTATCAACCACTTTATTTTGCTTCTCAAGTCTTACATAACTACAGCTGTTAACAAACCTGCCTTAAAAAATGCTCCCCCAAAATAGTATCAGGCTGAAAATAATCATAAGCATTTTCAATATAAAGAAAAATATTTTTAAAGAGAACAGGGGATCTTAATATAATTTAAAAGGTGTTTGTGTATTTCTCATATCAGAAATTAGGAGTAGGTATAGTGTGTTTATGTAAAGAGCACATTCATGGGAAGGGCAAACATTTGAATCACAGAATCATAGAATCATTATGGTTGGAAAAGACCCTCAAGATCACTGAGTACAACAACAAGCCCTTTGACACCAAGCCTGGTAAAGCGTGTCCCTCAGCACTGTTTGGAGACTTGTTAAACAGGCTATTTGTGACT